>JAVKPL010002527.1:0-185646 GCA_032173675.1 Gastrolobium villosum
TTATCCACTTTAACAAGAACATTCTCAATAATACCACTTGGTCTCCTCAAAGATCTATCGACAAGTTGTAGAGAAACCATAGTGGGTTTTAACTCAGTAATTCCCAGAGATTTGCAAACTGATAAAGGCATCAGGTTAATACTTGCCCCAAGATCACACAATGCTCTGCCAACATCAGTGTTACCAATAGCAATTTGAATATTGAAGCTTCCTGGATCACTGAGTTTGGGTGGAAACTTCTTTTGTATGATAGAACTACACTCTTCAGTGAGTGTTACTGTCTGGCACTTTTGCAGCTTATGTTTTCTTGACAACAAGTCTTTCATGAACTTGGCATAGTTGGGCATGTTAGCCAAAGCTTCAGCAAATGGTATGTTCACATGCAATTTCTTGAAAATATCAAGAAATCTTGAATATTGCTATTTTTGAACATCTTTCTTGAATCGTTCTGGATAAGGTGTCATAGCCCTAACATATTCAGGATTCAGCTCAAATTTCTTCTTTTCAGCAGCAATATTTTGTGGCTCCTCTTCTTCATTTTTTTGAACAAGTCCTTCAGTTTCAGAAGGAGTTACCACTTCTACTCCTGGCTCTTTAGCTTTTTCACCAGCCTCCACATTTGTGATTGGCTTTGTTGGAGTTACCTCCTTAGGCTTTGTTGGAGCTGCCATCACTTTACCACTTCTAGTAGTTATAGCCATACAATCATCCTTCGGATTAGTGACTGTATTACTAGGAAATGTGTCTGGAGTTCTTTGAGCCATCTGTTTAGCTATCCGGCCAATTTGGTTCTCCAAATTTTTGATAGAAGCTTGTGTATTTCTGGTGTTTGCTCGAGTCTCCTCCATAAAAGCATTTGAATGTTGGGCCATTTTTCCCACTAGCTTTTCTAAATCAGAAGTTTCCTTTGGTTGAACTGGTGGTGGTTGCAAATAATTATTGGACTTGAAATCAAGACCAGTACCTTGCACCCTCCTCTGGAAATTATTGTTTCCAAAAGGAAAATTCTGATTTCTTGGAATATTATGTGGTTGGGGTCTCTGGTCATACCACACACCATTTACTTGCACCTGTTGAGGAGGATCATCAGATAGTAATGTTGGACATTCATTAGACTCATGATTGTCCTTGCAATATTCACAAACAACTGCAGCAGCTTGAGCGTGGACATTAGAGAACTGCATCTTATCTAACCTTGAGGTTAGATTTGTTAATTGTTGTGATAACAATTTATTCTCAGCCAGAACCACGTCATTATTATCCAGGTGCAGAATTCCCTTCTTAGGCTTGGCTGTCAAACCTTCATTTTCATTGGCTGCCATTCTTTCTATTAACTCAAGAGTCTCATTTGCTCTCAAGGATTTGATGCTACCACCTGCTGCACCATTTAGCACCATCTGAACTTCAGGTTTACACCCATTGAAAAAAATTCTGACTTGATCACTATTAGTCATGGGGTAATGAGGACATCTCCTTATTAGATCCTTCAAGCGGTTCCAGGCTGCACACATAGTTTCACCCTCAGCCTGGGTGAAATTGGTGATATCATTCACCATCTGGTTAAACCTCTCCATGGAAAAGAACTCAACAAAGAATTTGTTTGAAAGACTCTCCCATGATGGAATACTTCTTGCTGGTTGCCTTTCCAACCAATTTCAAGGCTTTCCCTTTAAGAGCAAAGGGAAACAGTCTCAGCCTGACTGCATCATTGGACACCTGGGGGTGTTTAGTGGAGTCACAGATCATCAGAAATCTGTCAATGAACCTGTGAGGGTCCTCATCAGCCTCTCCACCAAACTGAGCTCGCTCTACCAACTGAATATTGGCAGACTTGAGCTCCTAATTGTTGTCCACTTCTGGATGAACAATGCTTGAATTTGGTCTGTTGAATGCTGGTGTAAGGATTGTATCCATGAGTGGATTGTCCACTTCATCATTGTTCCCGGCCATTGTTTGTGCTTCTTCGAACGTTTTTTCCGAGCAAGTTTTCTGTTCCTCTTTTCTGCTCTAGTGATTTCCAAGTTAAGTGGAAATTCTGGGATTGTACCTCGCATACAACTCAGAAAAGAGATCAGTAGCACTGTTCAAATAAAATTAAAATTAAATAAAGAAAATAAAAATATTCACAAATATTCACAAATCCAATCCTAAAGATCAAGATTATATAATATCAGATAAACCAATCCCCGGAAACGGCGCCAAAAACTTGATGCACTCCGGCAAGTATACCGATCGCACAAGTAATAAAATGATAAGTAAAGTTCGTCTCCACAGGGATTGGGATCGAATATCAAATAAATTTTCTCTTAAGAATGGAAGATTTCAAAGAGGGTTTTGACAAATATTGTCAATTTGAGTAAAATTGAATTCTAAAAATAAAATGACTTATTTTTGTATTTTTGTGTTGATAAATAAAACAATAAAATTGAAATTTGTTTTGTAAAGAATATGAGAAAAACATTGTAGCCAGGGTTCACTCACCCAATGATCCCCGTTTTTTACTCCGGATTGATTTACAATAATTATTTATATAATCACTCAGATTATCATCTAAAAAGATTAAATAGTTAACCCTCAATTCCTTGCAGGTTAACCCTTTAATCCCATGAGAAACCCCAATTCCTTGCAATGTTTCTCGTGGGATCAAGCAATGGGCGTGATAATTTAGGCATCTGCAATCGTATACACGTCTATTCCTAGCACGCATACAGATTGTTATCTTACCACATTTCGAGATCAAAACCCCAATATTCCTATCTAGGGTTTTGATCCTCAGAATATCCCCAACTATCAGATTGATCAACTCTAACAAAGGGAATATAAAATTCACACAGAGTAAAGATAAAGATAATTATATAAATCAAAAACCACAAATCAATCCTTCGTATCAAGGGTTCACATATGGATCGTGACCCTGACTACAATAAAAAGGATCTAGCCGATCAACATCATGATCGCTGATCTAAAATTCAACATAAAATTAAAACAAGAGATAAAGAAATACTAGAAGGAGATGAAGAACGAAGAACGCCTCCAGCCTCTCCTCCCCGCCTCTCCAGATCTGCCTCTTCTGTGTCCTTCTCAAATTTTCAGAATATGAATGTCTAAGTCTTCCAACCTAATCCACAAAAGTTCTTTTTATAATGTGTTTCTTTTCTTTCCAAAAGTGCCCCTCAGAAAACACGGAGATCTGTCCCGCAAACCGACGCCGGATTGGCGCAAGTCAGCGCCACGCTTCTGTCTGATCTGAAAAGTCGAGACTCAAAGTTCGTAACACGGCACCAGTGGGCGCCACTCCTTCACCACCTTGGTGGCGCCATTTTGCGCCATTTCCTTCCTTATTTGGGCGCTAGGTAGCGCCAACTTATTCTCCAATTTGGGCGCTACCTAGCGCCATTATTTCTTGCTTCTTTGGCGCTAGGATGCGCCATTTCCTTCCTGTGTGGGCGCTAGACAGCACCAAGACTCTGTGTTATAGCGCTAGGTGGCGCCACTTTAGTGCTACTCAGCGCCACTTTGGTGCCTTCGCTGCAAAGTTCGTAAACTGGCGCGGGTTTGCGCCAGTGTGGTGCCGGTCCGCGCCATGCTTCTGGGACTTGTAGTGTGCTGCACCTGTGTAGAATTGCATTAACAGACTTTTTATAATTCTTCATTTATTTTTCCTGTAAAAATACAACTAAAAGTTGAATATTATTGACATACAAAGAATCAATATAATTAGCAAATATGTATTTAAATTGCTCTCTTATGACTCTATTCTTTTCAATTTAACACAGAAAAATCACACTTGCCAGAGGCACATCTAGTACCATGTAAAGAACCACTTCAACCCAAAACTTTAAGGGGTTAGGTGATGGTCTTTTCAATGCTTTTATACTATTCTCTAACAGCATTTGTCTTGATCTGTCTTGCATTTATAAATATTTTTAGTTAAGTTTATACAATAATTAATTATTGTATTAAAATTAATTTATCATATCAAATAAACTAATTTTTAAGATAATTTCTAAATTAATAAACAAATTAAGGTTAAAATTAGGTAATGAATTGACCTCAAACCTGCACATGTTCCGAATATATGCATATGGCCTGGCAAATTTCTTCTTTCTTTTTTTTTTAAAGGTTGGCTTAAGTATTCGAGTGTTTTTTTCTCAATTTTTTTCTAGAAAAGAACCAGACATTCTTTTCTTATATTAAGTTTATGTAATGGATGTTTCTAGAATCAATAGGACTTCAACAAGGTGGTAATGATGTACAACATATTCCCATTTTTTCAAAGAAAAAAAAATTGATGGGATCAAATCAATGCTATGTTACCTATAACGTTTAGCTCAATACATATTTGATACAATGCTAAAGTATCAGCTTGACCACAGAATGTTGAGAATTGAGACGAGCAAACAGAAGCTTAGTTCTTGGATCAGTCTAACATATTTCAATTCAAGTAATGTTAATGTCATGAAATTCATCTTTTTTTTCTATCCAAAAAAAAAATTGTCATGAAATTCATTACGTGTGTATAATTATTACATTATTTTTCTCTCAAAAATAAGTATATAATTATTACATTTAATTATACCGTTAATGACTTTTTATGGACGGTGAATTTTGTCACATCATCATTAGGTTGAAAGTTTTTATTAATTAGATATCAAGTTTTAAAAATTTATATAACTTTTTTTTTTTTGGTGAAAATTTATATAACTTTTAAACTAATTGAGATACTTCACGTACCACTCAACTTCATTTTAACGCATAATATGTTTTTTAAATACAAGTAGATGTCAACAATAAAATTACATATTTAAAAATTAGTGAGTATATCATTAAGATAATATACATTATTCAACGATTATATTTTTTAAATTCATATTTTAAAAAATTACTGATTAAACAGTGAAAGTGGTTAAGACTTACTAAAATAAGAGAAGAAAATTTTCACCAAAAAAAAATAAATAAATAAGAGAAGAAAATGTAATATTAGTTTATCCTCCCTCAAGCTTGTCCTTTTAATTTTTGATCTTATATATATGGTGAAGGATCCGTTTACAAACTTTTTTTTACAAATTACACTAAGTATGACCTGTCATACAGTCTTTATTGAAGTATGACCGATCATACTTAGTGTAGTTTATAAGCGTTTGTAAACAAAAAATTTGTAAATATGACCGGATTCCCCATATATATATATATATATATATATATATATATATATATATATATATATATATATATATATATATATATATATATATATATGGGTCATGATCATTTTACACCTGTATAAGTTACACTCTTAATCTTATCCGTTGATTTCACTTATATCAAGTGCTCCAATTTTTTAGTAATGTGAGTCAATGGATACAAGTGAATAAATAGTCAAGATTAAATGTAAGATTTCTAACTCTTATATCGGTATAAGAATATTCTGACCCGCCCCAAAGGGCGTGACCGATTTGAGAGAGACACTCCCCACAAGGGCGTGTTTGATGAGAGAGACACTCCCCCAAGAGGCGTCTGACACGTGGCACAAAAGTTAACAGTTTGATTGTAAAACTTTAGAAATTCATATCTTTTGACTTGGGTGTCCGAATTAGGTAGAAAAAATTTAATTTCACATAACTTTTCGAGATCTACGCAATGACACCTCATTTGGCATATTTTGTCTCACAAAAAAGTTCGAATTTACAAAAACAATACTATAAAAACATTTAAATCCAAATTAATAAAGAGAAAACTACTGTCATGATTAGAAACATTCCTAGTAAAGATCCTTATGATTATGGTACCATTGTTGTAAATTAAAATATATGGGAGACAAAATTTCAACTTAAATAATATCGTTCACACTCACAGATATAAAAAATATAAAACGGAGCACAAGGAAGCATTTTTTGAAAAAATAAAATAAAATTGATCAAGGTCCCCTATGGCACTTGCTAACACGTTCGTCTCAAAAAGTTGTGCAGAATAAAAAAAAATCTGATTCAGGCACTTGAAGCCAAAGTTATGACTTTCCGAAGTTTTATGATAAAATATTCAAAATTTTGAAAAAAAAAATTCACCAAATCCCCTCGAGTGACTATCGGAAAATGAAAACTGGTGCCTTAACATAAAACCATACTTTGTTCTTATTCGCTTATTGTATAGTTTTAATGAGGTCCCAACATATCTCTCTCTTTCTTTTTTTTTCTTTTTTTTTTTTGCTTTGCTGCGCACCGTTTCTCTATTTGCTTTTTTGACCATATGGTGAGGAAAGCTATCACATTTGAATACAAAGGAAAAGGTCAGATTTTACAATTAAAGGCAAGGGGGAGGGGGCAGCCATCCCTCTTGCTGATCATCCTTAATGAAGAAACACAATGTCATTATTGGTTTACCTAGTAAAGTGTAATTTGATGTTTTTACCAACAACAAAAAAGTGTAATTTGATGTAAAATGAGTTTAAAGTAACGTATTTACCTAATAAAGTTGATGTAAGTTGAGTATAAGTTACGTATAACTATTGGTCTAAGTGGGTGAGAAATTTCCTTAACTAAATTGGATATTAGTAATAAATCGGTTGGGAAAAAAAAAGTAGTGGGTGCAAACTTTATTATATTATTATTTAATTTGAAGTTAATATCTAATTTTATTAATTTTATTCTTGTAAGAATTATATGAAAGATTACATTGATTAAATAATTTGAAAATATATTATGAAAAATAATATAAATAAATTGTAAGGTATATTAAGATTAATTTTCTTAATGAATAATACTTAATATATACCTTAAAAACTTTCATATAGTTCATCATTGGTCAAGCTTAACTCTTTTCTCAGTTTTCTGTATCTATTAGAATTTCATATATAAAAAGAAGTTGTTAATGAGTGTCTTTGAAATACGGATTACATGATTAAAATTAAATAAATTAAGAATATAATATATTAAGAAACATTAAATGATGGTCAAGAATATAATATACTAACAAGTTAAATCATATCTCATTTACTATGTTATCATTATATAATTAAATTATTTAATAAAATATTATTTTCTTTTTCGCCATACTTATAAAAGACTAAAAAAGAAGAGTATAAATAGAGAGGCCTAACGTATATTTAATGAAATAAAATATATTATTGCAATTGAAACCAACCATATAAAAATTAAATCACTTATTTTGAAATGAATACGTGATTAGATTTCTGTGAGTAATTTTCACATTGATTTGATATATTCACATTTGATTTGATATATTCACGGGAATTAATTTTCTTTGATACCATAACTTAAATTCAGAATCTTTGTAATTAAGGCAGAGAGCAGACTTTGGAATTAGTTTTAATTCTTTTCACATATATTTATTCTTGATCTCATATCAAAAATATATAAGAAAATACCTTAATAAAAAGTAAGAAAACCCTTGTTTAAAAGAAAGGAGATTATATTCTTTCCGGCTCTAATACCATTTTGATTTATTATTAGAAAACATATTGGGACTGCCTATTAAAAATGACACATCTTAGAATTAATACCTAATATATATATATATATATATATATATATATATATATATATATATATATATATATATATATATATATATATATATATATATATATATATATAGGTATATGCCTACTCTTTTCCTATATATAAAAAGAACCGTTGGATTACAGTTTGATACTAACGATTCATAATGAAAACATAAATAAAACCCTTTTTACCTCCTTTCTCTCTCCTCCCAAGAATTCTCTCTCCTCCCCATTCTCTCTTCCTACGCTATATAATTGAAATTTTTATGCCCTTCATCGCCGATGTCTGCTGTGCTTGTAGCTGTGGATTTTGGTTAAATTTCTGAATTTGTTAAATCATCTAACTTGAAAAGAACCCTTGAATTTCATCTGACTTCCCCTGAATTTCAAAAAGCAACGATGGTGATAGCACGTTCATGGATCGTCTAATATTGTTGATTAAATTTCATTACAAGAAGCTATATTGTTGATTAAATTTCATCGACTAATGGACATGCTCATGGATCGTGAGGTACAGTTCATCTGATTCGTCTATGCAAAATTCTTGAAAACATTTGCAGGAAAGGTAATAGCACTGCTCACCTCTTTTTTTTGGTTGGATTCTGGTTTTGAAAAAATTTGCTTGAATTTTTTTATAGAGAAACGTGCCACTTATATGTTTCAAATCTGATGTGTGATCCAAGAAATATAGGATAATACTTCTTCATCACAGGGGAGGAGAGAATAGGGTGGAGTTGAGAGAGAGAAAGTGGAGAGAGAAAGGAGGTAAAAGGGTTTTATTTATGTTTAGAAAAATATGAACCGTTATTAAAAATGTAACAACAGTGATAGAATTAATAGGCAAATATATATATATATATATATATATATATATATATATATTTAAGGTTACAAGGAATTGAACACAACACCCTACACTACACACACTCCTATCACACACACCCCACACCAATGCCTAATATTTCTTGTCAATGAGTTAGATACCTTTGGTTGGTAGCACACATCAATGCACCCATTAAAATTCTGGAGGGAAAGTTGCATGAATTACAGATTATTATTTAGGTTCAGTGAGTCTATCTCTCTGTATATATATACTGTCCTCCTCTTTCTTATGTTTCTTTTCGGTTGATTTGGAGTTATTGTATATGTGGTCCATATTTGAAGCACATTTTTCCTTATCTGGTTGGGCATTGAGAGTTGATGGAGATTCTCCCTCCTTAATGGATTGTACAAACAATAAAAAAAGTTTAACATTTGTCGTGGCCCCTTATCCACGATGGCCCATTTTGGCTGCCCATTTAGTATGGCTTTCACTTTGACCCTTCTTTTGCTAGTATCCCTTTAGCTTTTGGGTTGCCACTTTCTCATTGGCCACTTAGAATACCATTATTTGCACAACACTATCTTTTTAAGTAGACATTTAGGGCAAGTTTGGTGCACTGTATAGTATAAGACCTGATAGTATAAGATTTAATTAAATTTTAAGACTATCCAGTATTTGGCATGATGTTGTATCAGATAATGCATTGTATAAGATAATACTATCCAGTGTTTGGTCATACACTGTATAATACTAGATAGGATAAAAATAAATAATTTTGACAAAAATACCCTTTAATAAAGAATTTATATAATTCTTTTAAATATGTTATATAATATTAATTTTTATAAAATTTTATCAATTAATATGTACAAAAAATAAAATAATTTTTGTAAAAATAAAAATCTTCAATATTTTAAAAAGATTCATGAGTACTATATATATATATATATATATGATCCTTTGACACCAGTGTTAAAATTTAATTTTGACACCAAATCTGGATCCTTCATCTTAATAACATCTAATGGCTTATAATAGTTCACTTAAAATATAAGGTGACTTCACTTTTTCGATTTTTTTTCTTTTTTCATCTTCTTCGTCGTCTATTACGCGCCTTTCCCTCTTCCTTTTTTTTCCCTCTTACTTCTTCTCCCTCATTTGTAGTTGTTCACCTCAACCTTCTTAGAGCCCTATTTCTCTAAAGTCACACTCACTTCTCTTTTTTTACTGAACCCAAAATAAAAATTGTATCATGCTCTCCATTACAGAGGACGGGGAGGTAGTTCATGTGTTAGAAGACTGTGAAGGGAAGGAAATCGACGGGCTTTTACCTCATTATTATATAATACACTCAGTTAGTTAATAAAGGAAGAAGAAGAAGCGACCTCATGTCCTCGACTCTTATTATATAAAGAATGATACATATTATTCATTCAATTCCAGAGGTAGCACATACACTGATGGTAGCCGTGAAAGAATAAGGTAAAATACAGGAACCTTGTAAACTCACAGGCAATAATGTAGCAATTAATTATGTCCATGTATCCTCTAATTTGAAGAATAGGCTTGAATTATTGATTCCTCCAGGGTGCTTACTCATGACAGTTTTGCAAGAATATAAATTACAATAAATCACAGAGTATGGTCTCTTAACTGTTTTATTGAGCCATGTCGCCTCAATGTTTTCTTTTTTTTTCTTTTATCTTTTTAGTAAGATTTCTTATCCTCCTCTCCTCCAAATGCACATTTACTCCTTTCATTCTATTATCATATTCTTCTTTGATCTAAATAATAATAATTTTGAGAAAACGGTCGACCATAGCACTAAGCATACAACTAAATAAGAATGAATTAAGAAAATATTATTTGCCTACTGTTAAAGATTTCCATAGTTCAAATAAAATCTAGAAACAAAATCTTTATAGCCCTGCCATAATAGATTATGGCTTCGAGAAATTCGTGATAAAACTTTGTTAAGTTCCTAAGTGTGAACCGGTCATTCAAAGCTCCATGTTTTTTTTTAAGACTAAATGTTTAAAGGGAAAATTAATTTCTATGCTTAAAGCAACCCTCACACAAGTTACTTCAGTTTGCAAAAGGGAATAAAAATGAGCATACCATTACTCAGATTGATCAAGTCCATAATCAAAATGGAAAAAAAAGGAACAAAAATGCAATGTTTTAAATATTTATTATGTTATGCACTAGCGATTTCACCACAAGCAGTGGAATGGGGCTAATAAGATTTCTAGTTTGGATTCAATAAGAAAGGAGAAGTGAGTGTGACTTTGGAGAAATGGGGCTCCAACAAGTTTGAGGTGAACAGCTATAGATGAAAACATGAGGAGAAAACATAGACGACGAAGAGAGAGAAAAAAAAAAAAAAAAAAAGAGGGAAAGGAGCGCAATAGACGACGAAGAAGATGAAAGAAAAAAATAAAAATAAAAAAAGTGAAGTCACGTGATAGTTTAAGTGAACTATTATAAGTCGTTAGATGTTATTAAGATGAAGGGTAAAATGTATATGATATTGGTGTCAAAATTAAATTTTAAACACATTAATCAAAACGACGTAGTTTTGTCTTGAGATAAGCTTATCTGCCCTTCTATATGTTTGCCCTATATATATATATATATATATATATATATATATATATATATATATATATATATATATATATATATATATATATATATATATATATATATATAAGATCAACAGTGATGTACATCCAACAATATTGAATACATATCAGCTAGGACAAATACCTCATCATGCTGATTAAATTCTAGTTAAGTTTCACATAATGACACCATAAACCATGTAATTTCATTCACGTAGTAGTAGCATAAAGTAGTGACATGAAGTTTCCAATATAAAAGTGCATAACTTTAAGGTACAATTTAAATTTAAATACAAAAGAAAAAAAAAAAAAGACCACTTATGGGCTCAATGAGCAACCCAATCATTGTACATTTCATTAGCCAATGCATCTCTCCGAGCACTCCACGCTTCACTTGTATCTGTGGTGTCTATGCTATCATGTAGCTCTTCATCCACCTCCTCGTCAATAGATATGTTACCTAGCGCCATCTCTAAAGGATTTGTATCCATTTCCCTCCTGATCAAATTGTGCAGTAAGCAACAAGCAATAATAATTCGGTTGTGAGTCTTAACAGGATAAAAACTTGGACTTCTAAGAATTGCCCAACGCATCTTCAACAACCCAAATGTCCTTTCTATGACATTTCTAGCTTGAGCATGTCGCTTATTGAAAACTTCTTGAGGAGTTGTCGGGACATATCCATGTCTCCACTCGCTTAGATGGTACCTTGTCCCCCTATAAGGGGCAAGAAACCCATCCCCATTGGTGTATCTAGCATCAACCAAATAGTAGTATCCTATTTAATAAAACAAGTAAGGTTCATTATATATTTTTCTATTTAATAGAACAAGAAAGGTTCAATATACCATATATTGTATTAAAATGACTAAATTGAATGTAATTTCCACGTTCTTACCTGTTGGAACCTTAAGGCCATTTCTCCTATTAATTGCATCACGCAATACCCTAGCATCTGAAGTTGAACCCTCCCAACCCGGCAATCTAATGCATTCACGGCACAATGCCTGCTAAACTAGAATGGAAAACAAAAATGTAGGCATAAAGAAAATAAAAAAAAAATGGACAAAAAGGTAGATAGATAGCACTAACCCAAAAGGACTTTGTAGTGTTAATAAGCCCCCTTAAAAAAACTTTCAAAACAATTTTAAGAAGAAACGAAAAAAACATATGAAAGATGTGTGATTCTAGAAGATGAGTCTCTGTTCATCCAATTCAGTTTCTCAGCCTAGCAGTTAGTACAATTGAACTTCAGGCACCACTCACTGACAACACAATCCTCATTGTCAAGAGATATAAATGTTCAATGTATAAAAGAAAAATAAGAATTCAATTTACAATTTGAACTCACAAGGTGATTTTGGAGGCTCAATACACTGTTTCCATCCTTGGTAAGCCAAGGGAGACCAAAGACTATTTTGCAGTTCAACAGACTGAAAATAAATAAACAATTGGTAATTTTGAAACAAATAAAAGACAAAAAAAATGTCAAATTAACATGCACTCTACTCACTGTTTGGCGTTGCAAATTGCAAAGCACCCTCTAACAAAGCCAAGTGCCTAGGCTTCGGAGCATTCAACTCCTGCAATGGCAATTAATTGATTACAAAATTTGGGTTTTCATCAAAATAAAATCTTTCTTTCTTTCTTTCTTTATTTCTTACATGGATGCAAGCACAAACAACCGTTTTCCAGGGTCAAGTCACAATTAATTTAAAAAAATGTAAGGAAATAAAAAAAGAGAGAGGGGAAATTAGGACTTACAGAGAACATAGAAGTTGAAGCACGACCCAAAGGGAACATGAAAGGGTTTCTGAGAAGTTGTCAATAGCTTCAGCTCAAGAATCAGAATGAGAAAGGGTTTCCCGTGACCACGTGAAGCGTGAGCTGTGAACTATGAAGAACAACCAGTGAATCGCAATGGAATGGGCGGAGGAGAAGTGTGTTATGTCAACGTGAGGAGCCTGAGTCAGATGCCTCTATTCCCTCAGGCGGCCAAGCCGTCTTGCCTACGGCAGCATACTGTACGGAGAAGATAATAAGTTGGTTGTGTCTGAGAAAGTTCAAAGGTGAACGACAATGGGAAGAAAAGGGGCAGATGGGGAATGGAGAAATTAAGCTAATAGATGACACTGTTCTCAGGTCTAATCCTTACCCCTCGTACCTAATTAGATTATACATCATTTTGATGTATTAAACAATCGTATTGTATAAGCTTATATTATATTATGGTTATAATGTATAGTAGAAGCTTATACTATCATGTCTTATACATCACACCAAACAGGCCCTTAGTTAGATTTAGATCAGCTATTTTATTTTATTTTATTTTATTTTAGAGTAAACACCCTTTTTGGTCCCTGGCAATATCTACGAATTCTTTTTTAGTCCCTGACAATAAAAAAGACCAAATTGATCCCTAAAATGACGAAAAAATGACCAATAAGTACTTATTACAATTGACAGAAGGACTAAAGTGGCCCTTTTATCATAATTTTAGGGACCAATTTGATCCTTTTTTATTGTCAGTGACTAAAAAGGATTTCATAGATATTGCCAGGGAGCAAAAAGAGTGTTTACTCTTTATTTTAAAACATGATTTTAGGGATTTACTCTGATGTTATTTTATTAATCAAGCACTTCCCCCACCGTGGACATTTCTAAATTAGAAGATGATACTCCTAATGAAGAAGATGGTCAGATACGGAGAAAAAGGCCAAGGAGGATTTTTTTTTTTTTTTTGTTACATAAACGGGGCTAAAGCCCCAGAAAACACAAACAGTACAGAACACTAACTAAAATAAAGTGCAAGAAAAGGAAAAACAGCAAATTAAAGAGGAGCAGCAGAGGTGAAGTCTCCTGGATCAAGGAAATCAGCAGTGAGAAGCAGCTGCAGATCCGGATGAGGGGATGAATAAGTAGAGAGACCAAAATCCTTGTTGATGGCATCTTTGGCTAGCCAGTCCGCACAATTATTGCTAGTTCTAGGAATATGAGAAATAGTCACCAACCAGTCTCTATCAAGTAAAACTCGAATCTTAGCAACCAGAGGAAGCTTTCAAGTGTCATTACCATCCAAGGTAAGTAAATTAACTACTGTAAGAAAGTCACTTTCAACATCTATCTTTCTCCACCCATTCTCCCAGACAAAATTTAATCCATAAAAAACAGCCCAGATTTCAGAAAAAATGGGGAACAAGAGCCCAAAAAGAACGAAAATACACCTAGCCAAGTGCCTTTATAATCTCTAAGAAGACCACCACACGCAGCTTTATCATTAAAAACAGCCCCATCAACATTTAGCTTGACAGTATCAACTTCAGGACAGGTCCAGGAGGAAATGTCATTCTCAGTATCGCAGCTACTGCATAGAATATGAGTTCTGCTCAAGTTAATCTGATTTAGGAAGGATGATATACAAAGCTCAGGATTAATAGGCCTAGAGAAATTCTCTTCATGGATTTCAGCATTCCTCCATGTCCATAAAAAGTAGCAGGCTAGGAAAAAATAGTTTCTCCAGTCTATCCTGTTTCTTTTTGTGAAGCATAAATTCATATTCAACCATTCCTGAAAAGAAGAACAAACAAAAAAGTTAGGGGAAAGGGGTTGAAACAGATTGAGATTCCAGATGACAAATGCCTTAGGACAGTCCCGAAAAGCATGTAATAGATCCTCCACTTTGTTATAGCAAAAAGGACATATATCAGTTGTATTACCCCACTTGGCAGTTCTATCCCTTATTAGCAATCTGCCATGTCTCAATTTCCATAATAGAAACTTTATTCTTTCAGGGCCTTTCCACTTCCAAATTATATCCCAAACTCTATCAGAGGAGGATTCAAGTCAAGGAGAATTGTGTATTGATGTGAAGTTCAAAAAAGACTAAGAAGAAATTGTTTTGTTGAATTATGAAGTTAGTTTTGCATTGTGTATTGATATGTTAAATTTTTAAGGTTACAATATATATTTATTGTACACCGCTCACTAATTGTATAAGTCTTTTTTAATACTTAGCCTAATATATGATATGGACTTTTGTGCATTTAATGTATTGATTAAGGAGATTTGATTTTGACATATTATTTACTTTGATTATATTATTTTATCGAGCGCAATACAGAAAATTGATATTAATTTTGTAGAGATATTTAAAAAAATATATGAAATTTTTTTACGAAATTTATTTTCCGTCGAAAACCTTTACAGCAATTTTCAACGGAATTCTATTGATCTTCCGTTGAAATTTTTTGACAGAATTTATTTTCTGTCGAAAATCTTTACATCAGTTTTTGACGAAAATTCATTGATTTTTCGTCGAAAATTATTTCCGTCGATTTTTTTTGACATATCTCTAATTTCTTCGAAAAATTATTACCAAGGAAGGAAAATTCAACGGTCTGAATTTCGTCGATAATTCAGTCGAAAACTTCGTTGAATTTTTTCATCAAAAAATGGACTTTTCTAGTAGTGCATGAGCTTCTGTCTTTTTAACTTTTGCTCTTTTTTTTCTTTTGTACATACCCTTTTGCTCTTTAATTTGATTGTGGACTCGAATTCAACAAGCCTTCAAATTTTTTCCACTTCGAACATGGATTCAAGTCACAGGCTTCATTATGTTGTACTTTTATTTATTGACGGAGTGTTCATGGACTCCAGAGCGTTATGTTGTTATTTTGATTCCAGCCCCAATTTGTGGCTCTTTGTTTATCCAAGGAATTGCGTGTAGTTTTTTCAATAATTTTATGATGAGTAGAATGGATTTTAAGAAATCTAATTTGATTTATTAAATTTTGAAAAAATATACATATATTAACATTTTAAAAATGATTATAATTTATTGTCCAAACAAAATTAATTATTTTGAATTCACTTTTAAAATATTATTTTCAAACAAAAATTAATTTGTTTTAGCATCAATTATTGTAAAATTGTTATGAAACTAAGAAAGAAAATAAAGACATGTTATAAAACTAAGAGAGAAAACAGAGACAATCTGAAATAAAGGGAGAAAGTAGAAGAATATCACCCATACTTATTGTCTCGTTTTTCATAGAGTACATATCTTTGTATAGGACTTCAAGGATGAATAGCGGGATAAATAACACATCAATGCACCATAATGCAAGATGGTTATAATTCATACCAAAATTCATAGGCAAACAAAAGGTCACCGTCTAAAATCTCAATAGTCACCCATATGTAAAATTCATGTTTTACAGCACTTCCCTTTGGATGACTACACATTATGATTATGTCTCATTAAAACCTTGCTAAGAAAACCATATTGGATAAAAACTTAGTGAAGAAAAAATAGTACTATATTTATAATCAATTTACTTCCCCTGATTTCAACAAATATTACTCAGATGACATAAACCAATCTTTTACAAAGATGCTAAAAAATTTAGTTGGCAAAGGTAATGATTTCGACAACGACTTTGCGAACAAATATTTATTTGAGCGAATCTAATAGACATCTGTCTCTCAATTCCTTTGAAGATCATGTCTGAAGAGAACTTTGGTGAAATGTACTTAGTCATGTCTCCCTTGTTGTTTCATTCCCTTATTTGAGCAATACATGTAACATTATCCTCATATGATTTTACCGTGATCATTTGAAGACCACATCCTTTCTTCTGCATGTTGAATCATCAATCCTTGCCATACATTCTTTATCATCTTCACACAACGCAATAAATTCAAGTATTAGTATACCCAATAAAAATGAGCTTTGAATTATTTTTTTATAAAATAATCGTATATAATGTATTTCACGTATGAGTTTGTATTTTGTTCGAATATGTTTGCGTTGCAATAACATTATATCTTGCTAGCACATATATAGAAAATTTAATATCAAATCAGTAATATTAGCAAGATACACACAAGCCCCATATGCATTTAAATATGGTACTTCAGGACCAAGGACTTGTTCATAATATTTTCAATGACAAAAAGAACCATGTTGAACTCAACTGATGAGTTTCGTCAATGTAAAACATGTTAATATCTTCTCTATATAATTTGATTGATAAACTAATACTTCATTAGAAAACTGCTCGATCTGCAAGTCGAGACAAATTTTAGTTACTCCAAAATGTTTCATTCGAATTCATTTTATAAATATTTTGCAATTTTCTCAAGCTCTTTAAGAGTTTCAATGATATTTCATTGTCAACATATACTACAATAATAGTAAATTCAAATATCGATCTTTTATTAAAAACACATGGACTAATGGAGTTATTTGTCAATCCCTTTTTGATAATGCCCAAATCACTATGTACCACATTCGTCCATATTATTTTAAGTCCATACAAAGACATTTGTAATCTTATGGAATACAACTCTAGTGATTTTTTTTTTGGTGAAACAACTATAGTGATTTTAATTTATATGCTTCATGCATTTTTAGTCTTTTTGGGACACTATCAAATGATTCATATTGTAAACAACTAATTCAACCAAAAATCTTAAGGTGTTGGGTGAGTCTTAACGGTTTTATATTATTCTCTAACACGCCCCCTCACACGAGAGCCCACTAGACTTGAAGGATGGACAATGCATATGCCCACTTACCCGTGCTAGGTAAATTTCACAAGAGAAAGTGGGGAGTGAGGATCGAACCCGGGAAACGAGACTCTAATACTATGTAAAGAACCAATTCAACACAAAATCTTAAGGTGTTGGGTGAGAGCATTTTTAATGGTTTTATATTATTCACTAACACATAATTAAACAATAATAATACCCATAAATGCCTTTGCAAATCCTTCAATGATGTTCATATGTTTATGTCATTACCCCGTGATCCATTAAAGATATTGCCTCTACATTCCTTAGACGTATGTCAGTCAAACTAATCAAATATATACAAAATAGTTGTATCCATAATAGGATCTCTAATATATAACTAGAAAGATGTACTTTATATTTGGAATCTTCATTTAATTTATCTGCCTTTTTTCTATTTGACATCTTCATTTGTTTGGACTACAGGTCCGAATATACTTTATGCTTGCATAATAAATTCAACATAACTTGTATCGCTTCAATTTATTTTAGTCAATTAGATCGATGTCGACATACTTCTATAGTTTGAGGTTTATGATCATTATCATTAACATTCTTAGGATCAATTACATAAGCAAAAATAATATCAACAATAAGTTCATATCTTCATATTTCCAAAGTTTAATGAGATCTCATAACTTTACGGTACCGGAACCACTTTTGGTGTTACTTTTCTAGAAATATGAAATAATTAATTTATATAGTCATTAACCTTTTCTGGAGTGTCACTTTGAAGTTTATCTCTTTTTTACAAAGAGTAATATGCCCTGCACTAATGGACCATGCTTCTATTATACTTCAGATTCAATAGTTATCATACTTATAAGAAATACTTCAGGGACAATCAATCACACAAAAATTGTATAACAATTGATTTGCGACATTCAACAAATGAATTATTCTTGGAACTTCAAGTTTACTTTGATTTGTGTGTATATCTATAGGGGCCAATATTGCTATGTTCCAACATGTTCTTTTTTGCGCTTTTTTATCTCTTCCTTCCCTGGATAGCGAGGAAAATATTAATAGGTGGGGAATTAATACCAACACATATTCTAAGATGAATTTGTAGACACCTTTTAAATTCCTTGAGATTGTGTAATATGTTACAATATAACCAAAATTTCTAAGATGAGATACTTTTTTTTTGAGTTTCCTCAAGATCTCCCTCGCCCGACAACCGAAGACTAATCATTTCGAGGCATGGAGATCACCAAAGCGGATTTTGCCTCTACCAACAAAGCTTTTTTCATACACACGTCCAGGGATCGAACCCCTATCAGCAAGCTTAAGGGACTCAACAATCTACTAACTGTGTCAGGCTTTGTTGGTAAGATGAGATACTTTATGTTATTGATCAAACATAAAATTATAAAGGTGTAAACTTGTCATGCGCAAATAGTCATGTAAAAGCCAAAGATGCAATTGTGTTATAGCATGTTCCAATGTAATTTTTGATCTCATAAGCATAGTCTATAAATAAATTTTAAACAATTAATAAAAATTTCAACTTAACTATTTTGAGAATAAACATATGCATTAAAATGTTCAATACTAATTTCTATTGATATGTAATAATCATAAAATACTTTGGAAGTAAATTTATAGGTTTTATCAAGATGAGCTATGTTGATGGAATGATTATTGAACTTGATCTTAATTTATTATTTGAGCAAGAATTTTTAGCAAAATTTTTAGTTGAAAGTAAATAAATATGTGACCATCAAGTAAAAGTATCAATTAAAAAAATAGAAATCATATTGGTCTACACAATCAATAATATTGTGCATAAATATCATATTCAATATATTTTAGAATTTCTAAAAATCCAACTATATTTTTAGTTTGTGATACCTTAAAACCAATTTGCATTGATAACATTTTGTTGGACAATTGGCCTCAAAATCAAGAGGGGGTGAATTGAGTTTTTTTTTTTTTAAAAAAAAAAATTCGCAAAATGCCTCATTTTCTTTCTTGAAAATGAATT
Organism: Gastrolobium villosum; assembly: GCA_032173675.1. NCBI lineage: Eukaryota > Viridiplantae > Streptophyta > Magnoliopsida > Fabales > Fabaceae > Gastrolobium > Gastrolobium villosum. Next base: position 19,527 of record JAVKPL010002527.1, read on the forward strand.
TCTTAAGTTTATATGACTTGACATAAGTAAAGTTTGAAGAATAGAAATTAGTACAAGCAAATAATATGCAAAGTATAAATTTAAATATGCTCAAGTATTCTAACAATACTTATGTAAAGAGATAAGGAGTTAGAGAGATTGCAAACAAGATATATCCTGGTTCGGTCACCACCACCGTGACCTACGTCGAGATTGAAGTCGCTCGATCTACTTTCCACTAATAGTCAAGCTTCACGGGTGCTTGACAAACCACTACAACCTTCAAGAATTTTGGTTCTTGAAACCCTTACACTTCCACTCACTTTCTTAGGTATAAGCAACCTTTTCACTAGAGTCTCACTACCCTCAACTCAAATAAACAGAAGAAGAGTGTTTAGAAATGGATTTATACTCTTAAAGTACATATTATACAAGTTAAAACTTATGGGTATTGATCAATGACTCAAGAATGAAATTGTAACAGCCCGTGTTAACCCGGAATGTTAACATACTATCGTATTAAGCCACGCTTAATTAAAATGCGGAACAACTTTTTCTTTAATTCAATTATGACGTCATTAACCTTAACCAACTTGATTACTTAATCAATTTCATAAAATAATGCCTGTATGTAAATTGCAAAACAACTAACTGAAATACCTCATATATAAATATAAAATGTGTTTCTAAGTCACAGGACTACAACACATAGCCTAGACCAAAATCCTGATACTTTAATACAACTTTAAATAAAAAAGACAATAACAAGTCTATGTGGCATGGACAAACCCCATGCTCACCAAATAAGGCAACAATGCCCAATATCAGTCTCAACATAATAATAACGGAAAACATAAACAACAGTCAATAACCAGCATTCAACATGTCAGCATAACACAGATATGTCTAACTCAACTGTGGCCTCCTGCCACCTGAGCCCTCAACATTACCTGAACCTGAAATAAGCGTCCCTAAACGTGGGGTGAGATCTCTAAACAAGAAATCTCAGTAAGACAAGGGGTCCTCAAGGATCTTCCACCCCAAGCTCACTTACATGTGCAATATAAGTTCAAAAGCAATATTTCCAATATTAGTTCCAAAAGTATGCAGTGCAACAGATATTCGTGCCATGTGTGTTTTTACTATCTACTGGCTAGAGAAATGTAGGAATACGTCTAAACTCACATGAGTACAAGGAACACCGCTTGCACCTCACCCACAGCCTCTACTTATCGTATGTACTACATACTCAGGCTTACCGTACAGGTGGACACCACATTGCATATCATAAAAGCACATTTGCATAAAATAGCTCAACAGCATTCTCAAATATCCAAAAGCATGTAACACAGCATGCATATAACCATCTCCCCATGGGACATGGTGGAACCACAACATGGCTAAACCGAGGACACGAAAGCTTACCTTGCAAGCAATCAATCCAAGCCAAGAGTCCAACCACTCTCAAGTCCAAACACAACAGTATCACAATCTGTTATGGACCAATAATATGTCATTAATTATGCATCACAAGCATACAACTTAAAGACTACGCATTTCCTTTACGTTTTACGTCTTAAGGCTTCCAACAAAGCCATAAGCCCTTAATCACATGATTCTGACTTAATTCATTAATTACAGAAGTTCAACTTCCTTAATCTAGGGTCCACAAACCCCCAATAGCCTATTGTACCTACAACACAGCTACTGTTCTGCGAAATCCTAGAATATTCGGATATTCCAAAGTGCATATCCGGATATGCAATATCCGGATATCACATTGACCATATCCGGATATCCAGATCCCATATCCGGATATGAATATCCGGATACCATATCCGGATATCGATATTTGGATATCTGTTCGACAAAGTGAGTGATCTCTTCTTAAGGAATTCAATGATTTTCTTCGTGTCGGAACGTCTTATTTATAGGCAGAAGAATGAGTGGAAAAACTTGTAATTTCTCTTGAGTTGTTTTCTTGACTGCATGAAAGGGACGGTGTGAACAGTGCTCAAAGAGATGCAAGTTGCTGGATGAGACACTTATTGTTGAGATTTTCCTTTTCTTCTGCTTTTCCCCATGCCTTGCTTTCCTCTTAGCCAATGGGAACTCTTGATTCCCTGTTGTGCACTTTTCTTCTTGCTTGATTGTTGTACCTCTTATGCTTTATGGAAACATCTTTTCAACATTTCTTGCAAAGTGGTCAGAGAGATTGAGTTAATGGAGCAGATGTATTTAATGTTCCCAATCTGTTCCCTTTCTATATATTTCTCAAAGGATTACATCATCATTCGTTTCCCACCGTGTTTTTGTCATAAAGATATAAAACATGTGCTTTTAGTGCTAAAGCTGCTCATCAGATGAGGGAACAGATGATATTTTGCCATCAAAATGGGCTTAGATGGGAACAAATTTTCGTCCCATCATTTATGTAGATGTTATCCTTCTCTTCCACCATGATCGTCACAGTTTCGCCTCCGATCTCACTCATCGCCTTGCAAAGTTGTATTTTGTTTATTCTACCACTACAACAAACATGGGATTTGTAATAGCCCGTTACGTATCGGTATTGTTAACATTGATTATGATATTAAGCGCAGTTATAATCCCAGCAGTTCATTTATAAAAATGCGAGTAAATTTTTTTCTTTTCATTACGCGAGCATTTAAAACAATAATAAGACGTAATGAGTAAAAGCTGTGATCATAACTGAAAACTAATCGTTGAATAATTATACATAATGCCTAACTATCATATAAAGCTTCTCTTATGTCACTAAGGGGTTCCCATAAATCCACTTAGCATAATTCTCACATTTTACGGTTTTTACATAACTAAACATTATTCAGTAATATGAATATTGCGAGAGAACCGCATGACGCGAATCTTCCATCTTTTAGTATATTATTCTAGACTTAATTATCTTTCCAACTAGCTATCACACGCTCCATAATGTTCTCGTTTGCTCCGATTGTCACCGTTTGAAATTAGACAAGCAAAGCTGTCAGCCAACCTCAAACAGGACACCAAACATCCTATAATCTTTCGACAATTCTGGACAAACTACTCTATCAGTTACTCTCAAATATTTATACAGTAAACTAGACACATCAAGTTTCGATTTGACATATCATGGGCCTAATTTGACCAAGAATTGAGGTGGGAATAAATTCTCCAAAAACAGCACCTGACAACCCCATGTGCAGGGCAATTCAGAACAGTCTCTACTCAAATGCCTCTACGGGTCTTCATACAACTCCAATAGCTACCAAATTCTGACATAGTGTAATTGACATCTCAACCTTCAAAATTGTGTATGGGACGTCCCTATTGAACTTCTGTGGAGGGAGATATGCTCTCACAAAGTTTACCAAAAATCTGCCATTTTCTAGAAAATTCGACGGCATATTCTTTTTTTATTCAACCTATCCTACTTTATTGAAAATGTGTTATCTATCATCAATGGTACCTAATATACAAGGGTGACACTCAAATACCATCAATGCCTTAGTGCTCTTACAACCCACAACAACAATTATGGGAAGAAATATATTCAGTTGTGCCATACTTTACTTTAATATTAATTTTTTCTTAATAATCTCATTTTTTTTTTTAAATATACATTGACCAAAAAATATTCCAATAATTTTATATGAAAGTTTTAATATTTACAAAAAAGACTTCTTTCCATCTTCGCTATACCTTACGAGACTAATCTAATAGGACCATTTCCTCCAACTTTATTATTTCCCTCGTTGCTTCACTCCCTGATCAGTCGGTCACGGCTCAGGTTATACAGCGTTCGTTTTCCTTGCCGTAAGAAGCCGTTGTTACCGGTTACCGTGCGCCCTCTCTCTCTCTCTCTCTCTCTCTCTCTCCACCGCATAGCGCAGGTGCGACATACCCTCTAATTCTGCATCTTAATATATGTAATATATACGCTTACCTTTCAATTTATCTCTATATATATATATATCTTATTTGCAAGAGTGTGTGTAGGTTTTTTTCTATCGTTTTTCTTCTTTAACTTGTGGTTCCTCACTTCCTATAATACAATACTACTGCTTCTTCTTCAATTAGGATTTGGATTTTCATTGGAACACGAGCTTTTTAACTTTCTCATGATGGAGGAATTGAAAGCGATGGCATAAAGGAATTATTCGAAGATTCTGTCGGGAAACCTAGGGTCTCAAAATGGATGGAGATGATATGAGGTCTGGAACCAAGAGGAAGAGATCCAAACCTGTGGAATTTGGTTTTGATTCGGATGATGATGAACCCATTGGGTCTATGTTTAAGCTAAAGAGGTCAAAGAAGAAGGTTGTTTTGACATCTGAGGGGTCTTGTGGTGATGATGCTATAAGGAAAAAAGAGGATTTGGTGGGCATGGATGATACCTTGGCTTGCTTTAGGAAGAGATTGAAGGGTCCTAAGAGAGATCATGGATCTGGAGCCACCCAAGGAAGAAAGGTTTCTGTTGAGGGTCATGCTGTTTCTGATGATGATTTGGTTGCTTGTGGATCTCTGAGCACCTCAAAGGATGTGAAAGGGATGGATTTGTTGCTTCGTGATGGCATGCAGCTGCAGCACTCTTCTGATCAACATACGGAAGACTCCTTGTCTGCGATTTTCGATAAGGCACAATCTAGTTCTATTAGGAAATCTCGTGCTTCTTCGAGTTCAAAGCAGAAAAGAGGGAGTCAGAATGTGGATGGTGGGTTGAGCCCTAGCTCCAAAACTTTTCCGGAAATTGTAGATTCTGTGGTCGTTGAAAGTAGATCTAGATCTGATTCTGCCTCAATATTGGTTGGGAGAAATCTGAAGTCTGCTGATGGTTTTTCTCAAGCATCTGATCCGTGTCCATTTTCTTCGGTATCTGTAGTGGATAATCAAAAGTGTGGTGATGACTGTTTTCAAGAGGAAACCACCGAGGGCATTTGTGATTCAAAAATTCCAGATGGACCATTAGTTGATCACTCTCACTCAATCAACTTCTGCGACGGAGATAGGCAGCAATTATCTTGTGTACAAGTTGAAGATATTTGTTGTGCTTCTGACCAAAAGGTTGTATTGCAAGAAAGAGTCCCCAATGATTGTTTAAATCAGTGTACTGTAATGTTACATGATGTGGAAATAATTGATACTGGCTCTCTCTCAAAAGTGGGGAAAGGGGTATTTGGATTTACTGAGGCTGGACAGTTCAAGAAGAGATTGACTGATGAACTAGCTCAAGTATGTAATGTTGCTTCAGAGCATGGTGTTTCTACTTCTACGGGGAAAGAAATTTCCGTAACTTCTTGTCACATTGAGCCCTTGATTGAATCGTCTGAAAATATATTGAATGAGAATAATTATATGGTTTCTGAAAAAGTCTTACAGGAACCCTCAAGAAATGGAGCCTTAGAGTTCTCTGGATGCAATGTGGAGGTCGATGGAGGTGTAAAATCAGAAACTGAGTTTGTTTCTGGTAGAAATTGCTGTAATTATAGTAGTTTGGATACAAAGGATGAAGTGCAAGATGTTGTTTTAGGCTGTTCACCTAAAAAAAATGATGTAATTGGTGGTGGTAGTGTATCTTCTATGGTGTCTAATGAAGCCAATGAATCTGAATTAGCAGTCCAGTCAAATCACCTGGAGAAACCTTTAGAAACTTGTAATATTCCAAAAGACTCTGCTGCTTCAATTCTGAAATGCAGCTCGGTGTTAGATCCAATTCAATCCGATGGATCCTCTCTTCAATCTTCAATTCCAGATGAAAATGGGAACTGTGCAGAATATCATGCCTCCGCGTCTGATCTTGCTGAAAATGATGTTAAGATATCAGACATTCCACGTGTGGTGCGAATGGCCAAAATGCGTAAGCATGGAGACATGACATATGAGGGGGATGCTGATTGGGAGACTCTAATGAATGATCAAGCTCTAAATGAAAATCAAGTTGATGTAGATGGTGACTGTCCTCTTAGAATGAAAGTGAAGCAGGATTCCTCTTTGAATGTTGTTGAAGACTCTGAAAATGTTGCAATAGTAGCAGTATCAGCTGGACTGAAAGCCCATGCAGCTAGTCCAATTGAGAAAATAAAATTTAAGGAGATCTTGAAGCGTAAAGGTGGTCTCAAGGAATTTTTGGATTGCAGGTAGTTAAGCTTTCAAATAGGTCTTTGCATTTGCTTTCAATTGTTGTTTCCAAGTGTTCAGAAAGGTTGCAGTTTTCCCTTTGCAACACAAAAGTTACTTTGTTCAGTATTTTGGGTTTTTGGTGTCTTGTGCTCCAAACACAGAGAACTGTTTTAGATCCTTTGTGCCTGATGATTGAAAATGTTATTTGTTTTTGTTGCTTAAACATGAAAATCAAGGCATTGAAGTCTTACGGTATGTTTCCGGTTGCAGATTTACTTGTATAATTGGGCAGATGAACAACTTTGTAATTCTTCATTTGAAAAGAAAATGAAGAGAATGGTTAGCACATACATTTGGTTAGATGCCTGTTTGATGGTTCAATTTTTTCTTGATCTTTGTCCAGTGTCTGTTTCTGAATTTGATATTTTTTAGTGTTATATTGTTCTGGGAAAGGGCCTTCCTCCTGTATTTCCTTGGAACTGGAAATGTTTGAGGTGCCTACTTTCTATAAATTTGGACTGAAGTTATCTTTCTTTTCTTTTTGGTTTATTTAGAATGATTCTGAAGTTATCTTTCCAAGACGAAGTGGGTATTTGAACTGGGTCGGCCCTTTTTTTTATTTAGAAATTGGTGATTAGTTGTATATTATATGGTTGTGTTCCTTCATGCAGTGTTTTATTGCTTATAGGCCATTGCATCGCCCTCCCTCTCCCACTCCTCTTCTGTTTTCTTTAAAAATTTATTTGCAATAGTTTTTCATAGACAAATTTAAGTTGTCATGAACCAACTTTCTCAAAAGTTTAAGCCGTTGTATGAAGATAAATGAATGATTTTATTATGTTTCTTAACATGCCCCTTCTCGCGAGAATCTTTTTTGCACTTTAAAGTTTGGATAATACACGGGCTTATTTTTTTTGGTTACCTTGTGCTTAAATTCAAATTTATTTATTTTATTAGAAGAATGAAGGCGGCAATTATTTAACGCTAGATCACTTTGTTAGAGACTTTGACACCATGTCATGAACCTACTCTCCCAAAGCATTAAGTTGTTGGGTGAAAGCACATTAATGGTTTTATTATATCTCTTAACATAAGTAGACTTCTTTATACTATCTTTTTATTTTTTCTAGTTTTTAAAATGTTTTGCTGGCAGGACCTGTCAACCATGTATATTTTCTGTTGTGATACATAAGCTGCAATCCTTAATTCAGAAGTTGGCTTTAATGTATAACATGTTGCTTGTCATGCAGTATTATGCTATCATCATCCCTCTATTTTTGCTTCATTAGCTGCTATCTTCTGATTTCTTATTTTAGTGATGAGATTTAGTTTTTTAATTGGTTTTGTGCTTTCATCTCTCCTTCAAAAATCTGTAAAACGGCCTTAGAAACTTCACTGAGCATATTCCAGCAGCTTCTTAGATGCTATATTATTTATTACTTATACTGGGATATACTGGATCTTGGGCTTCTGTTTGTTTCTAAACTGATTTTAGCTCTAACTTGATGACTTTGTTACACCACCTTTAAACTGGGAAGTCTGTTGTAATAAGTTCTACCTCATTGAATTTAATGCATTGCAGAAATCAGATCTTAAGTCTTTGGAGCAGAGATGTCACACGCATTTTGCCTCTTGCTGAATGTGGAGTTAGTGATACTTGTTCTGAGGATGAAAGTCCTCGTTCTTATCTTATTAGGGAGGTCTATGCATTTCTGGATCAATGTGTAAGTTTGTCCATCATGTTGTTTAGCTATCAATCTTCATTTCCTCTGCTCTTTTACTACAAGAATATATGGATGTATATGTATTGGTTTATTAATTTAAAATGATTTTCCTTTCTGCACAAAAAAACCATGTTGGTGTTTGTTTTCTGTTAAAATTGGAACCTTAAAATGATAAGATCATTTTGGCAGGGCTATATAAATGTTGGAATTGCCTCTCAGAAGGAGAATGTTGGAAGTAGTGCAAGGCATTGTTATAAACTTGTAAAAGAAAAAGGTTTTGAGGAATGTTCTACAGCTTCGATGGCTGACTCTGAAGATGGAGTTTCCTTTATTGTTGGTCAGACTAAAGTGTCAGATACTTCCATGGAGATTAACAATGGTCTAACAAAGGATAATGAAGGCCTGACATCTGAAGCTACAGAAGGCATGAGGCATGTTAATGAAGCGATGATGGATTTAGCAAATACGATACAACATGAAGAAAGAAAAAATTATGATTACCAGGAAAATGGTGGGATTCCGGATGGACTTAGTGGAACTATACATGTCAATATTGACAGTTTTGTTCCTTCTTTGAAGTCTCCTAATTGCAGATTGACTTCTCTTGTAGCTACTGAGCAAAGCAATGAATATACCTATGTTAAATCTGGCTTAGGTGATCCTCTGCATTCTGATCTAGAGGCTAGAAAGAGAGTGATTGTCATTGGAGCTGGTCCTGCTGGGCTAACTGCTGCTCGCCACTTGCAACGTCAGGGATTTCCTGTAACTGTACTTGAGGCTAGGAGTAGGATAGGAGGTCGTGTATTTACAGATCACTCATCTCTTTCTGTCCCTGTAGATCTTGGTGCTAGCATTATCACTGGTGTTGAGGCTGATGTGGCCACCGAGAGAAGGCCGGATCCTTCCTCATTGGTTTGTGCTCAGTTGGGCCTTGAGTTGACAGTGTTAAACAGTGATTGCCCTCTTTATGACATAGTGACAAGACAAAAGGTTCCTGCAGATATGGATGAAGCGTTAGAAGCTGAATACAATAGTCTTCTTGATGACATGGAATTGCTTGTTGCTCATAAAGGTGAACAGGCGATGAGAATGTCTCTTGAAGATGGTTTAGAATATGCCCTTAAGATTCGCCGTATGGCACACTCTGGAAATAGTGAAGAAACTGAGCAAAAGAATTCTGCAGATAGTCAATTTGATTGCAAAAAAGACAATAATGTGGAACAAAAATTTGATGAGGATATTTTGAGTCCTCTGGAGAGGAGGGTTATGGATTGGCATTTTGCTCACTTAGAGTATGGTTGTGCTGCTTTGCTTAAGGAAGTTTCTCTTCCCAACTGGAATCAAGATGATGTGTATGGAGGATTTGGGGGAGCTCATTGTATGATTAAAGGGGGTTACAGCACTGTTGTTGAGTCTCTGGGAGAAGGGCTTGCCATTCACTTGAACCATGTTGTAACAAATGTGTCATATGGTATCAAGGAACCTGGCCAGAGTAATCAAGTCAAAGTTTCTACATTGAATGGCAAAGAGTTCTCTGGAGATGCTGTCCTCGTTACTGTTCCACTTGGCTGTTTGAAGGCTGAAACTATACAATTCTCCCCCCCTTTGCCGCAGTGGAAATATTCTTCTGTTCAGCGTCTTGGTTTTGGAGTTCTCAATAAAGTGATTTTGGAATTTCCTAGTGTGTTTTGGGATGAAGCTGTGGACTACTTTGGGGCAACAGCTGAGGAGAGAAGCAGAAGAGGTCACTGCTTTATGTTCTGGAATATCAAGAAAACGGTTGGGGCTCCTGTCCTTATAGCATTAGTGGTCGGTAAGGCAGCTATAGATGGTCAAAGTTTGAACTCTTCTGATCATGTCAACCATGCATTGAAGGTTCTCCGTAAACTTTTTGGGGAGTCTTCAGTTCCTGATCCTGTTGCATATGTTGTGACTGATTGGGGTAGGGATCCCTTTAGCTATGGTGCTTACTCTTACGTTGCAGTTGGAGCATCAGGAGAAGACTATGATATATTAGGGAGGCCAGTTGATAACTGCTTGTTTTTTGCTGGTGAAGCAACCTGCAAAGAGCACCCTGATACTGTTGGTGGTGCAATGATGAGTGGACTACGGGAGGCTGTTCGTATAATTGACATTTTGAGCACTGGAAATGATTATACTGCAGAGGTGGAGGCATTGGAAGCTGCTAGGGGACAGTTAGATACTGAAAGGGATGAAGTTAGGGATATAACAAAGAGACTTAATGCAGTGAAGTTTTCCAATACGTTATTCAAGAACTCTTTAGATGGTGCTCAAATCTTAAGCCGAGAAAATTTATTGAGGGAAATGTTCCATAATGCAAAAACCAATGCTGGGCGCTTGCATGTGGCAAAACAATTACTAAGTCTTCCTGTTGGAAACTTGAAGTCCTTTGCTGGAAGTAAAGAAGGGCTAGCCATTCTCAACTCATGGATACTGGTATTATTATATCACTTGATGTGTTATTTCCAAAATAATTTGTATCTTTTTTGATAGTATGCATCCTTTACTAATAAAAAGCTAAACATCTTAATGTCATGGTTATAGAATTTCTTAGATTTTGTGCTTCATAGTTCATTTCTCAACACAGGACTCAATGGGGAAGGATGGTACCCAACTCTTGAGGCACTGTTTGCGTCTTCTTGTGCGTGTTTCGACTGATCTACTTGCTGTACGCTCATCAGGTTGTTATTTTTATTTATTTCTTTTGAGTGTGTGTGTGAATGTAAATTAGTCTATGCATGCTAATACGCAAACTTATGTCGGGATTTTCCCCCCTGTATCTTATCTAATTAATATTTTGAGGAAGAAATAGTTTGTTAACTCGATGGGACCTGATTTGGGTTATACAAGAAAATATTTTCCAGTACCATTTTATAAGATATGGTTTTAGATTAATGTCAAACCTTGTTTGTGTCCTTTCTTACTATTATCAATTCTTGTCATGTGATCAGCCTACTGAAACTATGATTTATCAAGTGGGAGATATATTTATGCTCCTGTAGATTATTCTGTCCAGATGGAGTCATGTGGAAATATGATGTCTACAGTTTCCCTTGTATTTGTGTTTATCTTTTCTATTGTTGGGTGTAGGAATGGGGAAAACAGTGAAGGAAAAAGTTTGCGTGCATACTAGCCGTGATATTCGTGCAATAGCAAACCAGTTGGTTAATGTATGGCTTGAAGTTTTTCGCAAGGAAAAAGCTTCTAATGGGGGATTGAAGTTGACAAGAAAAACAACTGCTGTAGATTTATCAAAGAGAAAATCTCTAAAAGATTCAGCCTCAGGAAAGCCACCTCTGAGCACTCATCATGGTACCATCGAGAATAAAGGAGGCTTGCTGAATCCTGCATCTGCTGGAAGCAATTCCCCTTCCAGTGCACATGTGAAGAAATTGCACAGCAAACAAGGACAACAGGCAGCATATGACTCAAGGCATGAGGTCAGTTCTTCCAGGTGCCAAGGTTCAATAGGCAAAGGAGTTAATGAGGAGGAGGATAACCACTGTGCTATGTCTGAAGAAGAACAAGCTGCTATAGCTGCTGCAGAAGCTGCCCGTGCTAAAGCACTTGCTGCCAGTCTGGTTTGTTTCTACTGGAACTTTAGTTTTGATGTCATGAATCTATGGTGCTTCTGAAAATTAGTTGATGGTCACAAGTTAAATTTCTCGACCACTGTGCTTGTTGGATATATAAAAAAAAAAATTCCTTTTTTACTGAATTTCACAATATCATGATGAGTTTTTAGGAGCAAACTGTAAAGTGATATTAATGGGGTTGTGCAGGGAAAAGAGTCTTGTTTGTTGGGAACTTTTCTTTTCATGTATTTTACTAATAAACCTGTTAAGGAATAATATAATATAAAACTAATAAAAGTTCCTTTTTCTAACAGTTTAAGTTTTTGGGTTGGATTGGTTCTTTTATGGTATCAAAGCTTTACGATCTAATGGTCTAGAGTTTGTTTCCTGCTACTCTCATTCTTCTAATAAAAAATTTAATTTCCATGTTTCAAATCCTAAAAAAGGTCTCTCGGTATGGTGGGCTAGTAAATTATCCACGCTTCAATCCTATAAGGCTCCTAGCGTGAGGGGGTATGTTAAGGAATAATATAATATGAAACTAATTAAAGTGCTTCACCTAACAATTTAAGCTTTTGGGTTGAATTGGTTTAATACAAAACCAAACTCCATGAATTGAATTTTTAATTCAGTTCAGCTTGATTATTGAACAAATCATTTTGTCCAACTCATGTACAATTCATTTGTTTCATTAACCTGGCTTGTTTAGAGCCAGCCTTGAGCGACCTGTGAACCTGCTGATTTATTGCCAGCCCTAATGGCTAATAGTGTAGATATTTACTGGGTATACTGTTGAAGTATGACTTATATGTGGCTTTACTTGATGAAAGTCATGTTGGATGAGTAATTGAAAAATCAGCTTTACATATTATTCTAATTGATTATGCTTTGGACCGAGGCAGTATCATAGTCCTGAAAATTGAGTTACACATTTGCCCCCTGAAATTGGCATGTTGTATACATTTTTCGTTTCTATCGTGAAAATTTCAAGATGACTATCTCATGCTTTGCTGGTTGATTTTGTTATTGTATTTTTAGCTGTCTCCCTCACTTCTGGTTAATAGCAGCCTGAGATCCTTGATGTGTTTTCTCCTGTGGTTTCAACTTTTAAGATCTTTGATCTTCTTTTTGTTTCCTTCCTGGTTTGTCTAAACCCCACATTGTTTTCTGGCTCAATGAAGCACAAAACCTTCAAGAGAGGAGCAATGTCCATTTTGCAACTTGTGTGAAACACTTGACGTGGCATGCATGTGACACTTCAACACCTCTATATAGTTACTCTTGGTCGTGGGGACAAAAGTATCTTTTATTTTTTTGTTATTTGACACATTTTGGTGCTTACTAAACACGTGTTAAGTATTAATGAAGTAGACATGTATTTATGCAGTTTTTAATCCTATGTCTGATCACTGATGTTTAAAAATTTCAGAAGCGAGAGATTGGCTAGGAGTTTAATATTTATCTATGCTGTACTGTGCCCTTGTGTTTTAAATTTTTTCCATGTCACTGTGTCACATTGTTAGTGTGCGTGCTTCTCAAATTTGGCTAAAGGAAATTTTGCATTGTTTTCTAAATATGGCTTTCATCATTTTATGAGTCATCTTTTCTTCCATCTCAATGTGTTGTACACCCTATTTATGTTTTCTTGGACAGCCCATGCTCTTGCTTGCTGTAATAGTAAACTTGTTTTTTAATAGAATTCAGCAGTTGAGTATAAAAATTATGGACAAATCTATGAGCATTTGTGATAGATTGTTTTCTCAGATGATAGAATCATATGAAAGTGTGGATTTTCCCTGGGCTTTAACTAAATAGAGACATGATTGTTTTGTGGAAATATATTATTTTATCAGAAATGTTCTTTTACCTTGCAAGTGCTTGAGTGACGCAAAGTATCCAAAGATTATTGTACTGCTCCTTGACAGATCCTATGCTTTCTTTCCCTATTTGGTTACCATGTTCCTTAAAAGATTTGGTGGTTCTTGTTCTTTGCAGGCATATGCCTCTGCTGAAGCCAGGTGCAAACTGTTACAGCTTCCAAAGATACCCTCATTCCACAAATTTGCTAGACGGGAGCAGTATTCACAAAACGACGAGTGTGATAGTAGAAAAAAGTGGTCTGGTGGTGTTTTTGGAAGGCAAGATTGTATTTCGGAGATTGATTCCAGGAATTGCAGAGTTAGAGACTGGTCTGTTGATTTCTCCACTGCTTGTGTTAACCTTGATAATTCCAGAATGCCAGTTGATAACCTCTCACAGAGGAGTCATTCAAATGAGATTGCCAGCCATTTGAATTTCAGAGAGAACTCAGGGGAAAGTGTTGCTGTGGACAGCAGTATGTATACAAAAGCTTGGATTGACACAGATGGTTGTGCGGGAATAAAAGACTATCATGCCATAGAGAGATGGCAATCTCAAGCAGCTGCAGCTGATTCTTTTTTTTCTAATACAACCTTACATTTGAAGGATGAGGAAGATTCAAATGCCTGTTCAAGGTTACCCAGCTGGAAGCGTGATGGTATGGCAAATGAGAGCTCTGTTTCACAGGTTACTGTAAATAAGGACGCCTTAAAAGGTCATTCCCGAGGAGCAGATCATATTAAACATGCTGTTATCGACTATGTTGCATCACTACTTATGCCCCTTTATAAGGCAAGGAAACTAGACAAGGATGGATACAAGGCTATAATGAAGAAAAGTGCGACAAAGGTAATTTTCGTTGTTCACTACTTTGCTTCGCCTTTCTATTTCATATATTAACAAAGTATTTTTGTGATTTGGCAGGTAGGGGGTTATAGGGAATAACTGATCTAGAAAATCATCTAAATTTGGTCTTCTTCCATTTCTTAACTTCCTGGGTTTAAGTTTCAGGTCATGGAGCAAGCCACGGATGCTGAAAAAGCCATGACTGTTCGTGAGTTTCTAGATTTTAAGCGAAAGAATAAGGTACTTTTCTGTTATTTTCCATATCATGGTCTATCTACCAATCCTATTCTCCTAGCAAATACATTTTTCAGAATGTGTTTCATTTTACTGATGTTGACATGATATACTGCTTGGATGTCAGCTTCTTGGTGGTGGGGTGGGGTTGGCTGCAAAGTTTAATCATTTGAATCTTTTTTTTTTTTCTTTTCTTTGTCACTGACTTTCTTTGGATGCTTAAAACATGCAGATACGCACCTTTGTGGATGTATTGATTGAGAGACACATGACAATGAAACCGAATATGAAATCTTAATGTTCTTTGGATGGAATAGCCCCTACATTGTTGTTGTACTTGTGTGCAAGGGTTGCCGAAGTCTGGTTCTTCTTAAATTCTCACAGTTTTGGTGGCCATGGGCATGTTCTCAGATGATCAGTTGAGCACCACAATCTGCCAATGTAAGTGATTCAGAAGGTGCAATTAAAGAAACATAAAACTTGATCGATCCAAATCAAGTGGGCTCTATGGAGATTCCTCCTGCTGGCAACCTTGAACACAGTACTAAATGCTAATGGTGGATTACCAGGAAGCAGGTTCAGTGCAATTTTGCGTTGGTTCTTCCAGGTGATGGGCATCGGCAGGTTTGGAGATGACAACAGATTTCATTCATCTGTGGTTTAATATTTCCTTTCATCGAAGATTATGCCTCCGAAGGTTGAAAACTTAGACCCCATTTTTATTAAAGGGGTTTCTAATGGCAAGACATTAATTGACCTTATCAATTTCTTCTATTTGTGCAGCTTAGGATTGTTCTAGTGATGACAAGAATACATATCCATTTTCTACATTTTTCTTATTTGACATAAATTACTGACTTTTTTTTTTTTTCATTCTCCAAATTGGGGAAAGAATTATACCAACTTTTGTAAGAGATACTTGGTCACTCTATCATTTTCTCCTCCATCTGTGTCTCCCTTACTTCTTTTGTGTTTGTGGTGAACCAAGTGCGTACTTAAAAAAATTAAATAGAAACATCGCATCCGTAGGAAACGAGCCCTTAAATTTAGCTATAATTACGGTTCTTTCTTTGGTTGGTGGGCTAAAGATTATTTCAATCGCTGATGGGAGGTAACAGGTATTCTGTCCTTTCACTGTGATTTGATGTTTATTGTAACTCTTACCTTTACAGCCAATTTTCAGGTGCCTTCTGTTTTCTTCATTTTATGTCCTTTCTTTCTAATGCCGCTTGTGATTCTATTGCTTTTGTTTCTGTTGCAGACTGTCTTCATGCTAGTTTATGTAGTCTTGGATTTGAAAATATCGCTCCAGGGAAATTAAATTCAAATAAGCTGTATCTAGGGTGAGTACATTTTTCATCGCAGGCAATGATTTCTCTCTCAATCGTTCAAGCTTATGAATTTTCCCTTCATATTGGTTGCAACTATTGTATTAGTTGCAGATAATTTCTTTGCGATGTTTACCAAATTATATTTTTTGATTTACGTGGGAAATGACCCTAATTTTTAGAGAAGCTATTTCGTACTGCCTTCATACCCCCCAATAGAAAGTTATCCTCGTGTTTTTATTTTGGATGCATGTCTGGTATGCTTTGTCCCATTTGAAACTGCCATTCGACGGGTGCAAGGTTGTATGATTCATATTCCGCTGTTAATTCATATCTTGTTATAACCATTTTGGCTTTATGTTATGCTTCTTGTATTCTCATTTGATAGAGGTTGGTATTTGGCAATATCATCCCCAAAAAAAGTAAAATAAAATAAAATAAAAAAGATATACAGTATTAAATGTTTGATGCAATATCTTCGGAGTTGTCCTATCTTGAAATATTATCCTGTCTTCGTATTTATCTTTGTGCTTCTGATGATTATAGATTGAAATGGCATGACCCAATATACCCAGACATATTAGATTACTCTTAGACCTTACTATATGCTTCGTTTTAGATTTTCAACATTTTGTGACGACTGTTTGGCCCAAAGTATAAAGTTTTTGCTTCGTATAGTATAACAGTGCCGCATAACTTGTGCTTTCTTCATTTAGCATGGATGAATCTCGACCATGTTACAAGTCATTTGTTTCCAGGTCGATTGCAAACTTTGACTTCAAACTAAGTTGAAATCAACTTTAAATATACAGTTATATTGGCCAATGATATACAAGTGCAGGTTGTCGCTTCTTGAAACCTACACTTATAGTAAAAGCTCCGTTCAAAAAATGCTATGGATGTCGGATGAAACTGGCAGTCTTACCCTTGTGCGTAGAGGTAATCATGCATCACTGTAAGTGAAGTAACGCCTCCTATTTATTTCATTATTTATATTGGTCATGCTCTTTGATTTTTTAATTAAGCTAGCCCCCACACCCGTAATTGGTTTTAACTTGAGATGCGTCTAATTTAAAAATAAATGTTTTGATTCTGAATGACATCATTAACATGTTTCGGAGCTAATAATTACAAGAGCTAGAAGTGGCAGTTATGTTTTCTTCCACCCTTTTCGAGAAAAAAGAAGAAAATATAGGACATGATATAAGTTTTGTTAGGTGTACTATTCGAAACTTATCCAATTGTATGATTAAATGATTCAATTTCTCAATAACAGCCATCTTTCTATATATTTTTTAAAATGGAGAATAAAAGTTTTATATTTTATGTAATTAATAAATTAGAATCGTTACGTATAAATGATCAACATTATTCCTACGACATAATTCTTATAAAATCTTTTGTTTTTATTGTTTTCTTCATTTTAAAGAAACTAAATAAAAGTTTAACCTAATGTTAAGTACGGGTAATACTGAGAGGCTATCCTTCAGTGGAATCAAATAAAGATTAACTTGTTGCTAAATAGTGGCTCGTACCACACTATGATTATTTTTCTGCAAAATTACTCGATGGGAGGTGCTGACCTATAAAAGTTAGCTGTTTACATTTAGATTTAAATTACGGAAATACCAGATTTTAATGGAATTTTATTAGTATATCACTTGAATTAGAAGGATTTTAAAACTAAATCAATTTTGTTTTAAATAAATAATATCTAATGGCTCTAAACTCATTTTAACAGATGCAAAAATATGTTCGCGTTCATAAATTTAATTTTGTTTCATTATTTTGAAAGTAAAATTTTGTTTGTATTATCTTTCAATTATGTGTTCATACATAGCTTAAAAAGTTTAGTCTCTTTGTACTTGAAAAAATACAAAAAAAACTTAGTCTCATGTTATTGATGTAATCAAACTCTTTTAATGTTTTGTCAACATATAATGGGGAGGGTTAAATTTACAAAAATCTTTATTTACAAACTCTTAAAATTATACTATGTTCTCCCGGGAGAACATTAGGTAACACTATGTCAGTGTTTTAATCGGTCATCGACTCGGTAGAGGACTGGGTCATTGGGTTAATGGTTCAATCGAGTTCAACTGGATTTACTGTTCACATATTAAAAAAATATAAACATATTACTTATATTAAAAATTCACATAAGAAAACTATCGATGAGCTTCAAAAAATAAACTGGTTCTCAATGATAATAAATATTAAATACTTCTAGGCTTCTAACTCTAGACCTTATTCTAACATTGGATTAAAATTGCAATGTAAGCTAAATGCATCTTTTGTGCCTTGACATAACACAGATAAACTAAATCATGATAACAAATAGTAGGCATAAAATACATTAAGAGTAAATTACATCAGAGTTTATCCCCACTTAATTTCTTTAGATCATTATAAGATACAACTAAATTACATAAGCGAACTGCACAAATTTAAAATACCTTCTTATTTTTAACTTACTTTTTAATCATATTTATCACAAAATATGAACATGATTTAAATCAAGAGTTCATACCATCCAACAAAAAAATTATTTACAAAAAGAAAAAGTTTTACAAAAGAAAAAAAGAAGATGGTCAATCGGTCTAATCTAGGTCAACCGGGTCACCGAGCCAACCTGTCCAAATCGGGTTGACTGCAAAATCGATTCAAAGGACGGCTTCGGGAAACCCACTGGGTCACTGGTCGACCTGACCGATCCGAGCTGATTTTTAAAACACTGAATTATAGCATCAAGCAAAAAAAGAGTAAAAATCTTCACCAAAAAAAAAAAAGAGTAAAAAAAAAATTAATAGAAAACTCCTTAAACATATGTGTGATATTTTATGTTTTGGAAAAAATATTTATCATTTTTTTTAGGGTTTTATAAGAGTTATTTTGTAGGAAAAGTGATTGTGTAATGTTATAGAGATTCGTTTTGCGTGCCTTAATTTTTTTTTTTGTTTTAAAAAATGTGGGCCCCACAAAATATTATATCTGTAGGAAACTTTGTCGTGTCATGTTAAAGGACAAAACGAAAACCTTTTTTTTATTGACCATCGTTTTTTCCTTTATTTATTTTCTTTTGGTTTTATTCATAACTAATTAAGAAAATTATTAAATTAATAATTTTTTAATATATAGAATTTTTCAAAAAAAGAATATGATCAGATTATTCCAACTATTTTTTTTGGTACATATTATTCCAGGGAAGAGTGTTTATCATTTTAAATGACATAAAGTTATGTCATTTTAAGAAAGAGATAGACATAAAATAATATTTTTTATTTAAAATTTAAATTTAAAAAAAATCACCCATTTTCTTTCTCATGATTTTCATTCCTTGTGTCTATCTCTCTTATAAAATGACATAACTTAATTCATTTAAAATGATAAATATCAAACCAATTATTCCAACTAATTAATTACAATGCATAATAATTTAGGAAAAAGAAACGCGCATTTAAGATAGTTACTTGGAGTAGGGGTGTAAATAGGCCAGGGCAGGCAAGGCTTTGGCCTTCCTGGCCTAGGCCTGCATAATAAAATGGTCGGTCTATCTGGCCTACGAGCCTATCGAAGGCTTATTATAAAGGCCAAGCCTGCCCTGTTATTTAAAAAGAAAAGGCCTACATGGCCTATGAGGCCTTTTAGGCCTACCATATTGCAAATAAAATAAATATAAAATATCTCATTAATTAAACAATATTTCCAGCATGGGTCCAAATTATAAAAAGTCTATGACAATTTTTTTTAACAAGAATATAGATTATAAAAATTCATAACAACAAAGATTGACTTTTTCTTAGCACATCACAATCTTCAAGTGAGCCTTTCAGCTTGATTATTCCCACTATATTTTTGAACCTGCAAGTAAAAAATCAGAAAATCAAATTAGTTATGCATTTCACTATGTTTACATTATGAATTGCAATATATAAACATTTTCAAATGAGTTGTTAAATAAGCAATTTATACCTTTTGTTTTTTTCTTCAAATCATATTTATCTCATAACAATATTTCCACGATTAAATTAATGCTTCGACAGTCTCCTCGACTAAATTAGCACGATAATATTATATAAAAAATAATTTTTAGAATATAAATAATATTATATAAAAAACAATTTTTTTATTTGAAAATTGAAACAGGCCGGCCTACAGGCCAAAAGGCCAGGCTTTTTTAATTTAGCCTACGGCCTTGTTTTTAAGTAGGCTCGCATACAAGCCTTTACCTGGTCTAATTACTTCGAAGGCCAGGCCGGGCCAGGCTTTTCATAGGCCAGGCCGTAGGCCGGCCTGGCCCATTTACACCCATAACTTGGAGTATTCGTTTCTTTAAGAAAGGAAAGAAAGTAAGATTTGAATAGACGCGCGTCATTGCCCGCGCAAGCTGTTCGAGAATTCTCTCATCTTCTCCCCTGTAATAAAATTGTTCTTCCAAGTTCCTACTTCGCATTTCTTCTTTTCTGGTTGGTAATAACAGTCAAAACACAAGTCCACCGTTCTGTACTTTTCTGCTTTGCGCTTCTAATCGTTTCCAATTCGTCATTACACTGACACAGATAGTTAGTTAGTTAGTTGGTTAATCTTATGAACTCAATTCGATCCCGTTGGTTGGCGAGAATGGCAGAATATATTGGCAAAAACAACAACCTCGAATCCTCTGCCGCAACACGACGTCGTTTTTGGCCTTCTGTTCTACGTTGGATCCCCACTTCCACGGATCACATCATCAACGCCGAGAAGCGCCTTCTTTCTCTTGTCAAGTATGCTATCCAATTCACAAACCCTAATTTGTGCGATTGCTATTAATATACTATTAAACTGTTTGTTTTCAACTTGAATCGTCATTTGATGATGAAACGCCGCGTTTTATGATTGTTTTGCAGGACTCCGTTTGTTCAAGAACAGGTTAATATAGGGTCCGGTCCACCGGAATCCAGAGTTAGATGGTTCCTTAGATGGTTCCGTTCAACCAGCAATGAACCACGGTTTATTAACACTGTTACGTTTGAGAGTAAAGATGATGATTCTCCTACGCTGGTAATGGTTCATGGATATGCAGCGGCACAGGGTTTCTTTTTTCGCAATTTTGATGCTCTCGCAAGTCGTTTCAGAGTCATTGCTATTGATCAACTTGGGTAAACTTTGATTCTCTTCATCCAAATGTTTTGTACTTGTTGGGGGCACGATATAACCAATAATGTTTATCACCTTTATAACCAAATTTACCACTTATCACCTTTACAACCAAATTGCAGTTGATTTCCGTTAGTCAATTGTAATTTATTCTGTTTATTGAGAATTAATAATTAATTAATAAGTGCAATCAAATAATTTCCAATAAGTTATAACTGTTAGATTGACGGAATTCAAGGGTAATTAAATTGGTTGTAAGAGTGATAAACTTTTATGGTGATAAATATATCCTGCCCCGTACTTGTTTACTAAGATTATAAATAAGTGGGACTCATATGTCATTAACCATAAAGAAAGTGAGTAGAATAAATGCAGTTATGTGGATTACTAATGCGTTGAGTTTTCCACTCAATGCTACAGGAGTACAAGAAAATTTTCAAAGTTAAATGTGTCCGTGTGTTATAATTTAAGGATCAATTTTACGGGAGGACTAAATTTTTTATTTTTCCTAATTGTGGCCCCTGTGTTCTGTACTCACTCTTTTTCTTGAAACTTTTTTTTGCAGTTGGGGTGGATCTAGCAGGCCTGATTTTACATGCAAAAGCACTGAAGGTCAATCAATGCTAGAGTTAATTTTGGAACTGGGAAAGTCTTATCTTGTTTCTTGACTTGATAGTTACGGTGGCAAAATACTAAATTTCTTGTTGATAGTACAGAAACTGAGGCATGGTTCATTGATTCTTTTGAGGAATGGAGGAAGGCCAAAAACCTGAGCAAATTTATACTACTTGGGCATTCTTTTGGTGGTTATGTTGCTTCCAAATATGCGCTTAAGGTGAATGACTTTCTATATTGCATTAAAATGACTTGTTTGGTTTTCTTCTTGTTTTCTTTTAATTAATGGTTGTTCATCTTAATATTTATGTATAGCACCCTGAGCATGTACAACACTTGATTCTGGTGGGATCTGCTGGATTTTCTCCGAAATCAGAGAGGATTACAAAGTTCTTATCAACATGGAAAGGTTCGATTCTGAACCGTATATGGGAATCTAATTTTACACCACAGAAAATTATAAGGTAAAAACTACCCTGTCCTTGTTTTTTCTATCCTTTTTTTATTTACAATTTAGCATTTTTGTAAATGACTGTTTAGGTTGCCTTGAGATGGCTGCATTTTTCTGAAACTATGGTATGGTGAAGCAGACATCAGAAAATAAAAGCTATTCCATTATTATTTCTGTTCTTTTGCCTGCCTTGGTGTATCACATGCTAGTGTATAATCTCCAAATGATTAAAAACACTCCCCATTAAACCCCGACTAGCGAATGTAGGGGTGAGGACAATCCATGTATGCACCTTACCCTTGCATATTTGTAAAGAAGCTGTTTCCTGTATTCGAACCCATAGCTATTCAATCACAAAGGAGCAGCTTTACCACTGCTTCAGGCTCGCCCTCCTGTATAATCTCCAAATGATTGGGATCCAAAATTTTGTTTGATTAATGTGTCTAATTATTGGATTATAATGTTGTGGTCGCAACTAGATGCATACACACCCAAATCTCAAAATCTTTCAAATAAGTTGTCATTGAAATGAAAGTTCGTATCTGATGATAAAATACATAATGCATTTCTCCACATTTTCACGTTTCTACTTCTGATTCACTTCCTTTAATATCTATTCTAATGGTATCGTTACTTAAGTAGGCAAGTATATTGACTTAAATTCATATTGTATCTTCATTGAACGATGGGTGCTATTTATTATTCTTAAGTCATCAGTCATGGATGGAATCATTTTGGATAAAACTTTTTAGTTCAATCTAGTTACTGGCGTATGGATTCTGTTGTTGGGGTTGCAACTTGCAAACCATTGCATCGGTAATATTCCTATCAAATATGTTGGGTGGTATGTTGTACTGAAGAGGAGTTTGGGGTTCTAATTCCTGATTACTTGAAAGAAGTAAAGCATGCTTTTTCTTTTCTTTTTTTCTTTTTTTTTTTTGCTGTACCAAACATTCTTTTTGTTGTCAAGCAATATGGGTTAATGATTTACTAATTTTACTTAGCTATTTTTATGATATTATTGTTTTTTTTTATACGTTAACATTTGTTCGTGTAAAATTATCTCTGTTTAATATTTTTCCGCATATGTTTGCTGCAGAGGTCTAGGTCCTTTGGGTCCTGATATAGTCCACAGGTATATAAGTGCTAGGTTTGTTACACTTACAACTGGGGAAAGGCTGACAGAATCTGAATCGAGATTACTGACAGGTATGGTGAGATAATCCCTTGATTTTTTTTTTTTGATAACAAAACATATCTGTTATAAAAAAAAAACATATCAAGGGATTATCTCACCATACCTGTCAGTAATCTCGATTCAGATTCTGTCAGCCTTTCCCCAGTTGTAAGTGTAACAAACCTAGCACTTATATACCTGTGGACTATATCAGGACCCAAAGGACCTAGACCTCTGCAGCAAACATATGCGGAAAAATATTAAACAGAGATAATTTTACACGAACAAATGTTAACGTATAAAAAAAAAACAATAATATCATAAAAATAACTAAGTAAAATTAGTAAATCATTAACCCATATTGCTTGACAACAAAAAGAATGTTTGGTGCAGCAAAAAAAAGAAAAGAAAAAAAGAAAAGAAAAAGCATGCTTTACTTCTTTCAAGTAATCAGGAATTAGAACCCCAAACTCCTCTTCAGTACAACATACCACCCAACATATTTGATAGGAATATTACCGATGCAATGGTTTGCAAGTTGCAACCCCAACAACAGAATCCATACGCCAGTAACTAGATTGAACTAAAAAGTTTTATCCAAAATGATTCCATCCATGACTGATGACTTAAGAATAATAAATAGCACCCATCGTTCAATGAAGATACAATATGAATTTAAGTCAATATACTTGCCTACTTAAGTAACGATACCATTAGAATAGATATTAAAGGAAGTGAATCAGAAGTAGAAACGTGAAAATGTGGAGAAATGCATTATGTATTTTATCATCAGATACGAACTTTCATTTCAATGACAACTTATTTGAAAGATTTTGAGATTTGGGTGTGTATGCATCTAGTTGCGACCACAACATTATAATCCAATAATTAGACACATTAATCAAACAAAATTTTGGATCCCAATCATTTGGAGATTATACAGGAGGGCGAGCCTAAAGCAGTGGTAAAGCTGCTCCTTTGTGATTGAATAGCTATGGGTTCGAATACAGGAAATAGCTTCTTTACAAATATGCAAGGGTAAGGTGCATACATGGATTGTCCTCACCCCTACATTCGCTAGTCGGGGTTTAATGGGGAGTGTTTTTAATCATTTGGAGATTATACACTAGCATGTGATACACCAAGGCAGGCAAAAGAACAGAAATAATAATGGAATAGCTTTTATTTTCTGATGTCTGCTTCACCATACCATAGTTTCAGAAAAATGCAGCCATCTCAAGGCAACCTAAACAGTCATTTACAAAAATGCTAAATTGTAAATAAAAAAAGGATAGAAAAAACAAGGACAGGGTAGTTTTTACCTTATAATTTTCTGTGGTGTAAAATTAGATTCCCATATACGGTTCAGAATCAAACCTTTCCATGTTGATAAGAACTTTGTAATCCTCTCTGATTTCGGAGAAAATCCAGCAGATCCCACCAGAATCAAGTGCTGTACATGCTCAGGGTGCTATACATAAATATTAAGATGAACAACCATTAATTAAAAGAAAACAAGAAGAAAACCAAACAAGTCATTTTAATGCAATATAGAAAGTCATTCACCTTAAGCGCATATTTGGAAGCAACATAACCACCAAAAGAATGCCCAAGTAGTATAAATTTGCTCAGGTTTTTGGCCTTCCTCCATTCCTCAAAAGAATCAATGAACCATGCCTCAGTTTCTGTACTATCAACAAGAAATTTAGTATTTTGCCACCGTAACTATCAAGTCAAGAAACAAGATAAGACTTTCCCAGTTCCAAAATTAACTCTAGCATTGATTGACCTTCAGTGCTTTTGCATGTAAAATCAGGCCTGCTAGATCCACCCCAACTGCAAAAAAAAGTTTCAAGAAAAAGAGTGAGTACAGAACACAGGGGCCACAATTAGGAAAAATAAAAAATTTAGTCCTCCCGTAAAATTGATCCTTAAATTATAACAGACGGACACATTTAACTTTGAAAATTTTCTTGTACTCCTGTAGCATTGAGTGGAAAACTCAACGCATTAGTAATCCACATAACTGCATTTATTCTACTCACTTTCTTTATGGTTAATGACATATGAGTCCCACTTATTTATAATCTTAGTAAACAAGTACGGGGCAGGATATATTTATCACCATAAAAGTTTATCACTCTTACAACCAATTTAATTACCCTTGAATTCCGTCAATCTAACAGTTATAATTTATTGGAAATTATTTGATTGCACTTATTAATTAATTATTAATTCTCAATAAACAGAATAAATTACAATTGACTAACGGAAATCAACTGCAATTTGGTTGTAAAGGTGATAAGTGGTAAATTTGGTTATAAAGGTGATAAACATTATTGGTTATATCGTGCCCCCAACAAGTACAAAACATTTGGATGAAGAGAATCAAAGTTTACCCAAGTTGATCAATAGCAATGACTCTGAAACGACTTGCGAGAGCATCAAAATTGCGAAAAAAGAAACCCTGTGCCGCTGCATATCCATGAACCATTACCAGCGTAGGAGAATCATCATCTTTACTCTCAAACGTAATAGTGTTAATAAACCGTGGTTCATTGCTGGTTGAACGGAACCATCTAAGGAACCATCTAACTCTGGATTCCGGTGGACCGGACCCTATATTAACCTGTTCTTGAACAAACGAAGTCCTGCAAAACAATCATAAAACGCGGCGTTTCATCATCAAATGACGATTCAAGTTGAAAACAAACAGTTTAATAGTATATTAATAGCAATCGCACAAATTAGGGTTTGTGAATTGGATAGCATACTTGACAAGAGAAAGAAGGCGCTTCTCGGCGTTGATGATGTGATCCGTGGAAGTGGGGATCCAACGTAGAACAGAAGGCCAAAAACAACGTCGTGTTGCGGCAGAGGATTCGAGGTTGTTGTTTTTGCCAATATATTCTGCCATTCTCGCCAACCAACGGGATCGAATTGAGTTCATAAGATTAACCAACTAACTAACTAACTATCTGTGTCAGTGTAATGACGAATTGGAAACGATTAGAAGCGCAAAGCAGAAAAGTACAGAACGGTGGACTTGTGTTTTGACTGTTATTACCAACCAGAAAAGAAGAAATGCGAAGTAGGAACTTGGAAGAACAATTTTATTACAGGGGAGAAGATGAGAGAATTCTCGAACAGCTTGCGCGGGCAATGACGCGCGTCTATTCAAATCTTACTTTATTTCCTTTCTTAAAGAAACGAATACTCCAAGTTATGGGTGTAAATGGGCCAGGCCGGCCTATGAAAAGCCTGGCCCGGCCTGGCCTTCGAAGTAATTAGACCAGGTAAAGGCTTGTATGCGAGCCTACTTAAAAACAAGGCCGTAGGCTAAATTAAAAAAGCCTGGCCTTTTGGCCTGTAGGCTGGCCTGTTTCAATTTTCAAATAAAAAAATTGTTTTTTATATATTTCTAATTTTTGTCCTTTTGCTCTTGAAGATTATGTTTACCATACTGTAGCAGCCAAAGCTAGTGGCGAGCTGTGCTTAAAACATATTTTTTCATTTGGAGCATGGGCGAGGTTGCCCCTTCTTCACAGGTTTGGTGATCATCCTCTTGCTCTTGATTATTGAATTAACAATTCATTTGTGCACTTCTACATCAAAATACGATTTGTCTTCAACTGTTTGGTTGCTATTAGTAAAACAAAATGTTATTCAGATTTCAGATGATAGTTACTTCCAGAGTATAATAATCTTGTGTAAAATTTGTTTCTTTTATTAATTTATTTATGAAACAAAATTAGTGTCAGCTTCTTCGGACATGCTGTTTTGGTTAAAAAGTACTTGTTTGGTATCCAATCCTGAAGCCAGCTTGTTCCAAGAATGTATGGAACTCCTGCTGGGAAATGTTTTGGAGACATTGATGATGCTTGTTTTGAATGTGAGAGAAAAGAGTGAAGATTGTATGTAACATAATTCCAGAAGTATGTATGTCATGAACTACCCATTGGATTTGTAGTTCATTGCTAATTGTTGGCTGAGAAGAAAATTGAAGCTTGGGAAACATTCATCCTACTTCAGTTCATATCAATGTTCTTTTTGAAGTCAGTATTTGTGGCTTGATTTAATTTTTGTATTCTACTGGGTTTATCAGCCAAGGAATTTTCTACTGCAGTGCCATGGCTGTGAGCTCTATGTTGGTTCAAATATCCACTCCTCTTTTACTTGGGGTACTACGTGTACTCTTGATAGGGCGTCTAATGTTTTTAACCTCCATTTGTCTTCCTTCTTTTTAACAGTTCCTCACAGTGGAAGGTGCCCACCACTTTCATATATGGTTTCCAAGACTGGATGAATTATGAAGGGGCCCAAGAAGCTCGCAAGCATATGAAGGTTCCATGTGAAATTATTAGGGCTCCGCAGGTACCACTTTCTCCATTTCCCTAAACAGTGAAGCCACTTCAATATTATTTGAACTAACAAACTTCATTACTTGTTGAAGGCCGGGCACTTTGTGTTCATTGACAACCCAACTGGCTTCCATTCAGCTGTGTTTTATGCTTGTCGAAGATTTCTTAGGCCTGATCCCGACACTGAATCCCTTCCTGAAGGGCTGACCTCTGCATAGAAAATAATTTTGTTCAGTGCTGTCTATATATATACATTTTTCAAAAAATTACAAATTAAATTCCATAATTTAATCAAGCTTTGTTCTAGTCTTGATTGAATATAAGTTGTGGGAGCAATTTAGTTTACCCAAAAAAAAGAAAAAGAAGAAGTTGTGAGAGCAATTCAAAGAAAAACAATGTGTAGTATAAGTTTGATAACTGAAACATGTGATGTGTTAAATAAAACTTGTTATTAGGTTATTTATTTTTGTAACATCAATGAAAATTTAGGATCAACTGTAATTAAACAGAATTCTTTAAACCTTTCATCCTGATTCTTTCTATTCTATGACATGCTCCATCATTTTAGTTAGGGGTTTGAATCAAGAAATTGGTGTCCAAAGTTGTGATTTGCGCTAAAAAGTAAAATTGATCATTTTAATGGTTGGTTGATGACTGAAATTTAATACATGATATGTTATATAAAAAAAGCACGAGACGATTTAGATTTATTTTATGGGAATAATATTTGTCATTTTAAATGATATAAGTTTATATCATTTTAAATCCTAACCATTGATTTCTGTCCATCAACGATTATAATTTATCAGATCAAAATTATTAATTAATTAATAATAAATTTAGCCCATTATGTTTGACCCAATATATTATAATCGTTGATGGATGGAAATCAACGATTAGGATCTAAAACGATATAAAGTTATATCCTTTAAAAGGATAGATGTTTTTCCTTTATTTTATTATCAAAATAATGTAAAAGTAATTATCTTAGAAAGTGAAAATCGTAATCCAACGAATCTAATAATTGAAATTAAAAACATAATATAATATAACTTTTGAATTTGTTTTTGAGTCTACAACGCGTGTTGGAATGTTAGAGAATATCGGATAAGACACGTCAGATTTTTTTTTTAAATGTTTATGCATCATAGATGCCAAGAGATAACTACTTCACAAAAAAACTATAAATTTGCATTTACAATATACCAACGAGCACTTACATAAATTACTCACAAAATTGATATTTTCATAAATATTTCTAAATTTTATTTTAAAAATAAAAATAAAAAATCTTTCGAATGAAAATTAATATAAGTGATTTTGATATAAGTGAAAATTAAACTTATAATATAATACAAATTATCCAAACTTTTCACCACTAGACCAAGCTTAATGACTTGATATCTAGTAATTTTCAAGCCTGACTGATCTCTAAATTTGGAAAATACCACTTCCATCAACCATCTCTTCCGAAGGAAGATCACTATCATTATCTTCATCACCCTCTTTGCATTTTACCTTATATACCTACAAAATAAAGAGAGTCTAGCCCAGATATTTTTTTACCTTAGAGCTAAACAAAGACTATAATATAACGGAATTCTTTTGCATTTTATTGACATTATATTGTAGGGGAAAAGTAAATCTGATTTCGCATAAAAATTCAAATCTCATTTCATAGAAAGTGTGGGACCCACTTATTTGAAAAAAAATGAGTGACACATTTTTTTATAGTTGTAGGAATGATTTATTTTCTCATGTAAATGTCGTATATTAAATAATATCTTAATAAGAAAGAATATTCTTACTATCAACTTACTACCTATTTAATCACCATTACATTAATATTTTCTCTCTATTCCAAAACTTTTTAACATTTTTTCTCTTTGATCCAATAATGATATGATAGACAGTAAATTAGTAGTAATAATTTTTGATTCTTACAATATGTTAATAATGTAAAGTAGTCCGAAACATTTTTAATACTACTTAGCATACGAGACAGAGAGAGAATGAGGGTTTTAAGTTCAATGGAGGCAGTGCTGCATAGTGTTGGCGTTGGTCTATGTACCCCGCGACTCATACACATTTCTAGAAAACCTAACAAACAACATTCCTCTTTTGGCCGCGGCGGTAACGGTTCTTTTTCCGCCACTTGCTCCGCCACCAGCAAATGGGCGGAACGTCTCATCTCCGACTTCCAATTCCTCGGCGACGCTTCCTCCGCCGCCGCACCTCGCCCGTCTCTCCCTCCGCCTCCTCCGGAGCGCTACCTCTCGATCCCTTTGGACTTGTACCGAATTCTGGGCGCCGAAACGCACTTCCTAGGCGACGGCATTCGTAGGGCGTACGAGGCGAGGAACTCGAAGCCTCCTCAGTACGCTTTCAGTAACGACGCTTTAATCAGCCGTCGCCAAATTCTTCAAGCCGCTTGTGAAACCCTAGCTGATCCTGCTTCTAGAAGAGAGTACAATCAAGGCCTCTTCGACGACGAGGACGCTACCATTCTCACCCAAGTTCCTTTCGATAAGGTTCATTTAATTTAATTTAATTCATTCTATTATTGTTTTGATTTATGAGCTTGTTTGCTTGAAAACTGAAATAAATAAAAAAAGCTATTGGGTTTGTGTAGGTTCCTGGAGCTTTGTGCGCGTTGCAGGAAGCTGGAGAGACGGAGTTAGTGCTTCAGATTGGACAAGGTTTGCTTAGAGAGAGGTTGCCAAAGTCGTTTAAGCAAGATGTTGTTTTGGCAATGGCACTCGCTTATGTTGACATCTCAAGGGATGCTATGGCTTTGTCCCCACCTGATTTCATTGCTTCCTGTGAAATGCTCGAGAGGGCATTGAAACTTTTGCAGGTCAATACCTCGATTTTGTGGATGAAAAATGTGTTAAGTTATTATTGCTTTTTGAAATTTACTACTGTTGCGTTTTTAAAAGCTACATTATGATTTTATTTTTTATTTTTTGTTGCTTGTGTTTAATGTGCGGTAACATAATGCATATATCATATAGGTTGAAGACTTTTTAAGTGTTTTGCAATAACTTACTTGATCATGTAGGAAGAAGGTGCAAGCAGCCTAGCACCAGATTTACAAGCACAAATTGATGAGACGCTAGAAGAGATAACCCCACGTTGTGTTTTGGAACTTTTAGCCTTGCCTCTTGGGGATGAACATCGAGCAAGGAGGGAGGAGGGTCTTCATGGTGTCCGCAACATTTTGTGGGCTGTTGGAGGAGGGGGAGCAGCAGCAATTGCTGGGGGTTTCACACGTGAAGATTTCATGAATGAAGCATTCTTACGTATGACAGCATCTGAACAGGTGTTCATGGATTATTTTTTGCATTTTTTTTTTCTTAGTGTTTATTCATAAAGAATTTAGACTTATCTTTTTCTTCTTTCCCTCAATCTTGTTTTGAAGGTTGAACTTTTTGTAGCCACACCAAGTAATATTCCAGCTGAAAGCTTTGAAGCCTATGGGGTGGCACTTGCACTGGTTGCACAAGCATTTATAGGTAAAAAACCACATCTTATACAGGATGCTGATAACTTATTTCAACAACTTCAACAAACTAAGGTAACAACTGTGAGGAATGCTCCCTCTGTTTATACTCCCAAGGAGAGGAGAGAGTTTGACTTTGCTTTAGAAAGGGGCCTCTGTGCACTGCTGGTTGGGGAGCTCGATCAGTGTCGGTCATGGTTGGGACTAGATAGTGATAGCTCTCCTTATAGAAACCCATCTATTATAGAATTTGTTATGGAAAATGCGAAGGGTGATGAAGACAGTGATCTTCCTGGACTCTGTAAATTGTTGGAGACATGGTTGATGGAAGTGGTATTCCCCAGATTTAGAGATACTAAAGACACAACATTCAAGCTTGGAGATTACTACGATGATCCAACAGTGCTGAGATATCTAGAGAGGCTGGAGGGTGTTGGTCATTCACCCTTGGCTGCTGCTGCAGCTATAGTTAAAATTGGAGCTGAGGCTACTGCTGTTATTGGCCATGTCAAAGATAGTGCAATAAATGCATTGAAGAAGGTATTTCCTGTTGGTTCTGAGGATCAAATTGTCAAAGATCAGAAAAATGGTGAGAAGGATTATGTCAGCCTCTCTGATAGTGACAATCCTCTGATATTTTCTGATCAGGATACTTCAGCCAGTGTTGGGGTTTCTGGAATGAAAAATTCTGCCGAGATAAGCGATGGTGAATTTATTACTAACGAAATAAAAAATGCAAGTGTGATGATCATGTGTGCTGGTGTTGTAATTGGACTCGTAACTTTGGTTGGTTTGAAGGTTTTACCTGCTAGGAATGGCTCACCCATTCTACGCAAAATGACTGGTTCAGCCATGGCATCAGATACTATCAACTCAGGTATGGTCTTTAGGTGCAATCTGGAACACTAGTACTGATATATATTTTTTATTCATGATCTGAATGATTCAATTACCACAGATCTGTAGTTAGGTTATATAAGTTCATAGTGTAAACTTCTAGCAATAATTGCTTATTGTATAATATAACACGGATTCAACTGCACAGATCCCTTAGGAGATGAAGAATTAGGAGAGCAACTACCAAAAATGGATGCAAGGGTTGCAGAAGCTCTAGTTCGCAAGTGGCAAAATATCAAATCCCAAGCTTTTGGACCTGACCATTGCCTTGGAAGATTGCAAGAGGTAAGGAATTTAACTGGTCCTTGTAAAACTGGAGATGGTAATTACAGTCTTTCAAAAATTAGTGTGAATGTGATCAATGCACTGGCAATTATGCAATCATGCGTCTTGTTGTACACTTTATCCAAGGCTTGTTGTGCAAATATGCCTCTTTATGATGTTCATTTTTTTTTTTTCTTTGAATCCCAATCCAGTATGTTGGGATACTATTTATATATGATGAGGTATTTTTCAATTTTTAACGGAAATTGAAAACTTTGTACCTAACAAACTTTCTAATAAACCAACTCCACATGATATTTTTCAAAGGGGTTCCAGTCCCCTCTGTTGAAAAATCTCCCGATGTTAAAAAGCTATTTACTTCTTCCCAATCTACGCCCTTAATACCCCGTCCCTCACACTGATCCAATATATTGCATATCCATCTTGATTTAACAGAACTTAACTATTCTTTCAGATTAGAAACCCAAGTCAGGTCGAATTTGATCTAGAATAACATGAGCCCTTGCATGCGATTGATCATATACATGTGCACATATGGGCAAAGTCACCATGTTTATATATGGGATATTCAGAAGCAACGTCTAATGAACTGTATGGTATTTATATTATTTGTAGGCTTTTCTTTCTCCTGTACGAGCAGTGAGTATTTGAATAATTTCTTCTGATTTTGTTGCTTTTTGACTGCCAACAGTCGAGGCAGTTATTTAGTGAAATATCATCTTTGTATATATGAAGTTTTGCTGAAGTTGAGATCTGGTAGGTTTTGGATGGTGAGATGTTGAAGATATGGACAGATCGTGCAGCTGAGATTGCAGAGCGTGGTTGGTCCTATGTCTACACCTTGGAGGACCTCAACATCGATAGTGTGACTATATCCCAGAATGGGCTCCGTGCAGTGGTGGAAACAACTCTCAAAGAGCTAACCCACCTCACTGCTGTAGGTCATCCACAACACGATGCTTTGAACAGTAGAACCTACACAACAAGATATGAGATGTCTTTTTCAGGTTCAGGTTGGAAAATTGTTGAAGGAGCTGTCCTTGAGTCATAATTAGATTATTTTCTAACTCGTATACATATATATCAGGTTTATCTCACTTCAATTTCAATCAATCTCAATGCTAGCACCACTGCCCTATATCTGTATCCCTTTTTTATTTTTAATAACGTTGTGCACTTGTCAAGCACGAGTGTAGTCAGGTTGTAAATACTCACGGTATTTGCTATCAGATTATGAGATGAGAGGAAAAGGAAATGGCGAAGTAGGTAAGTGTTGTATTATCCGCTTTTAGATAGTAAATTATGAAAGGGAAACGAAAAAAAAGTTATGTGGGAGACATTAATTCCAGATTATGTTCCAAGCTGGTTTATTCCCCAGTTAATCCTTGGAAAATGTGGGTTTATGGGTCCAGCAAATAGCTAATTATGATTTTATGTGGAGAATATTTCCTCGATAAATTTGTCTAGAGTTTAATGTATATAAATTTTGTATAATAAGCTAATGAACAAAAATCATTATTATATATTAAATAATTGCATAAATTTATGTGCTTAATGATTTTATTCAAGTGAATTTCATTTTAGGGTTCGCTTTTTTCTGCGATCACCGCAGATAAATTATCTGCAGTAAGCCTAATATGATATCGTTTTGTGTGGAAATCATGGTATTTTTGTAATTTTAATTCATTTCAGGTTAAAATAGTCTTTATATTTATAATTTTTTAAGATTTCAATACCAAAACGGCTGAAATATTTTTCACTTCCATTTTATTTTAATATTTTTCACTTCCATTTTATTTTCATTATAAAACAACGGTTATGCTTAATGAACATGAACATGCAATAATTTATTTTAATAGAGAGTTGGTCCAGGTAAAATTTTTGGGTGCAGGGGTGCAAGTTCGTTTCAGTTACCCTTCGTGTCACGTTTAATGGGCTTGAGACTCCCACGATTTAGAAAACAAAAGGAAGAAAGAAAGAATATAGTCAGTACCGCAGTGGTTAAAATGAGCTCTTTAAATTCAGTCCAAAGTTCGATCGTTAGGTAAGTATTTTCATATGGGATAGGTTATATATAACGAAAACAAAATAAAGATATTTTGTGCAAAAAAAATTCTAGATATGACATCTCGTTCTACCGTTTATACATTGATAAACTGTACCTAAAACTCTTACCTGATCAAACCCTCCGTTTAAGTAAATTACGGTATTTTTGGGGAACATAAGCAACGTAACCGTTCCATAATATCACCATTTTATTGCACAATTTGATAACTTAAGGAACGTTCACACAAGTAACTTAAGAGCTTACAGAAACAATGTTCTTGTTTACTTTTTCTTTTGGAACAGTGACCAATGTACCATACATTGGTCACTTTTTTACCAGTATGCTACGCGAATAGTAATATTTGCCTAAATGCCACTATCCGAGTTCGCTATAGCACACAGCGAATTCGGTTTGTTGATGTGGCGTGTTTCTAGTGGCCATCTAATTCTCTACTGGGTGTAGCGAACTAGGTGACAATTAACACCTCTGCTCGGACAAAAGCAGAACTCGTGGCAGTGTCACAGAAGTTCGCTAGGGGTAATAGCTAACTAAGTAAAATTAGCCGTTGAAATATGTGCCTGACACACAATTTCACTACACTAAGAGGCGAACAACATGCAACCTGTAAAATTATTTACTTCTAATAACCTATAAAGGACCTTCTGTCATGTTGCTTTTGCAGATTTGTTGCTGAGGAGAAAGGATGCCCCTATATTTTCACACACTAACCCCTACTCATCAAAAAGTACATATACCCTTTTTCTTTGGTAATCTGAAAGGCTAAAGCCAGCTTCACATAAACTAAATTAAATTAACTTTGCGAAAAGAACAAACGTGAGAAAAGTCTGCTAGATACAGCAACCAAATACCAGAGGGGGGAGAAGGGAAAACACATAAACTATTTTCCATTGGATGATCCAGTGGGAATTTAGATAACCAATCTGCACAACCATTTCTCTCTCTGTAGGTATGAGTAGGATGAACCTCCCAATCTTTCGCTAACCATGCTCGAATGCGAGTCACTAATCGCGGCTCCCGAGCTGCTCCTCCATCTTTGGTGAGCAAAGTGATAACATATTTTGAATCACTTTCTAAAATAATATTCCTCCAACCTCCTTCCCAGGTCAGTTCTAAACCTTTAAGAATGCCCCAAAGTTCAGCTGTAAAAGCTGAACATTGACCAATATGGTATGCAAATCCATAAAGTCAATTACCTGATGCATCCATAAGCACTCCACCACAAGCAGCTCCACCATATGTTCTCCTAGATGCCCCATCCGTGTTGATTTTTATCCAACCCACGTCTGGAGGATTCCAACCAACCGGAATGAATGTAGGAGCCCTTGTAGTCTTGAAGCCTTGTTTCATTTTCCAGCAATCAGAGAATTCCCAAACCTTAAGCTTAACTGTTTGGGCTTTGTAGGCATGCTCATCTGTCTCATTACCGTGAACAACTGAATCTCCCCAAGTCCAAGCCATCCATACCGCCACTGCAAAAATTAAGGCCCTTGGAGCATTGAATCTCACATAGGATTCTTTTTCAAATTTTCCAGCAACCATCTATCAAGATCATGGTTAAAAAATTCAGGAATCAGATCTGAGTACACAAGTTCTAACCATACATTCTTCATGTTGCTGCAATCTCTAACCATATGAAGAATAGTTTCATCTTCCACATTGCATAAAGGGCACGTAGCAGGGGCTAACTAGGGGTGGCAAATCGTGTTCATGGGTCGGGTTCGGGTCGACCTGTGTCTGACACGAACACGAATAGACCCAACCCAAACACGACACAATTAATAATTCGTGTTATAAAACTCAACCCGCACACGACCCATTTATAAACGGGTTGACACGATACAACCCGAATTTGGCAAGTCACCGACAAAAAAAATAAGAAGAAGAAATCATCCATGAAAACAGAACAAAAAAAAAAGATTTGTAGCAAGAGGTTTCACCGAAACTGTTTTGGGACCCAAAAAAACAATGGGAATGGTTAAGGAAGAGGAAACAACCAGAAAGCAAACCATAATATTCACCGATTAATGTGAAGAAAAAAAAGCTTACCGAGGAGAGGGGAGAATGCAAGCGAAGATAATGCGAGGCGAGAGAATTAGCTGCGGCAACAATGCTATATCCAGAGAGCTGCGACGCTGGAGCTTGGAGTAAATTGAAACCTAGGTATTCTTTTTTCCTTTTATACCATGAAATAAAATGAGTATTTTACGGGTCAAAAAGGGTTCACGGGTTAACCCGTAACCCGACATGATTTTTTCGTGTTATTTTTTCCCAACCTGAACACGACCCATTTATTAAACGGGTTGACCCATACACGAAAATTTCGTGTCGGGTCCAGGTCGGGGTGGCGAGTCGGGACACAAATTGTCACCCCTAGGGCTAACCCCAAATTCGCTAACCAGCTTCTAGTTGGTAAATAATGATGAGCTACATATACTTGCAACTTTCCAAAACTTCACACTTTTTTTTTATCTTATGTTTTCTTTTGTTATAACATAGTCATCCTCTCTGCTTCAAAGGTTGGTGCCGGAATTAAGATATGGAATAGGAGTGTTTCGGCAACATTGAGAATAAGAAGAATAATGTTATCAGGAAAATTGCAAACAGCCAAAGATGACGTGAACAAAATGACACTACATTTTTGAGGTGCAGAGATTAGAATTGCCAAAAGCTTTTGTTGGAGGTGCTTCGAGAAAAAAAGTTGCTCTGGTGCGCTGTTTTAGCCCTTTAGATTACAAAAAAGAAAACATAGTCATCCTCAAATTTTCCTTGCATCTTTTGGTTTTTCTACCTCTCTCCAAATAAAGAAACTGAAAAGGATGATGCTATTATGCTATTATACGGCTACATGGTGATTATGTAGACATGAGAGGCTTTATTATGTTTGAGTGACGAGGCTGTGTCTTTCAAATAGAGGTGGATCACGAAAAAAGAAAATGGTCATTATTATTGATTTTCCATATGATTGATTGATGATAATTCTTTCCTATACTCTGTGTTTATTTATTTTAAAAAAATAAATACTTAATATTAAAAAATTATGAAAATAATTATTTTAAAAATTGATTCATATACATAGTCTCCCAAAATTCAGTTGATAGGAAGGATTTTTGACTGAGTGTTTAGAAAAGTCCAAATAGTAAAATAGCACGCGAAAGAGAAAAGTCCAAACAATATCATAGCATCATCCTTGTTAGTTTACTCAGCAGCAACTCTGCAAAAGCAATATGACAGAAGGTCCTTTTATAGGTTATTAGAAGCAAATATTTTTACAGGTTGCAAATAGTTCGCTACTTAGTGTAGTGAACTTGTGTGTGTTAGACACATATTTCAACGACTAATTTTACTTAGTTCGTTATCACCCCTAGTAAACTTTTGTGACACTGCCACATGTTCTGCTTTTGTCAGAGCAAAGTAATATTAATTGTCACCTAGTTCGCTATACTCAGTAGCGAACTAGATTACCACATGAAACATGCCACATCAGCAAATCGAGTTCGCTGCCTGCTGGAATGAACTCGAACAAGTGGCATTTTGAGAAATATTACTGTTTGCGTGTGCATCCATGTTCCGCATTTCATCAGTAGGTGATCATATTGTTTAGTATAATAGTAAACAGATCGAAGCTTGCTCTTGCTAAGCTGGAATTTAAAGCTTCAACTTCTCAAAGTGAAGCTAATAACGGATTTTGATAAATGGCTGATAGGTTAATAACTGAAAAAAAAAACCTAAAATTTGAGTAGCAACATATTATAAAAGAAATAGAAATGAATATTTTTTTTATCCTCTTCCTATAAATTAGCCACATTTATAATATGGCTAATGTCAAAATAAACGTGGCCAAGATAATGCTACCACACTCATGATAACAGTAGCAAAGTGAGAAGAAAAATGTGGCTAAATAAATGACACGCCAGGATTAGCCACGTTTGGCAAAACTGTGGTAGTTAGTTTTAGCCACGTTTTTGGTTAATAGTTGCCACGTTTTATGATCGTGGCTAAACAACGTGTTTTTTTTTTTTGTAGAGAATAACACTCATAATTAAAGGTTTGTATAAAGGGTTTTATAAGAGTTATGTTGTAGGAAGAGTGATTGTGTTATGTTATAGAGATTCGTTTTGCGTGCCGGAGTTTTTTTTTTTTTGCTGCGGGCTATGTAGCACCGATACTGACACGAGACACGTGACACGATATGACACGACACTCCGACACGTTAATTCTAAAAAATGTTAGATTCCGACATGTTTTGATATTAAATAATATGTTTAATTTATCTGGTGTATATTATATTTAATATTCAATGATTTAATAAAAAAATGAATCTAAACTTATAAAATTCATAAATTTTGCAAAAAAACATAAGATATTCCAAATATTTATATTAAACTCAATAAAATATTAATCATAATCCAACTAATCTAATAGTTGGAACTAAAAACTCAACGCAATGTAACCTTTAAAACTTTTCTTAAATTTCTATAACGTGAGTTGGAGTGTCGGGGAGTGTCGGAGTGTCCGAGAGTGTCAGGAAGTGTCGGACACGACACGTCAGGGTTTTTGAAGTGTCGGTGCTTCATAGGCTGCGGGCCCCACAAAATGTTGTGTGTGTAGGAAATTTCATAAGGTCATGTTAAATGAGAGATGATAAATCCTGGTATAAAGTCTTAGGTTCTCTCTCGCCCCACCACAGAATAACACTCATAATTAAAGGTTTGTACAAAATCTTAGGTTCTCTCTCGCCCCACCACTGAGCTTTACAAATCTTAGCTTGACCATCATTTCTCTTGGTCATCATTAATTGCACGCCGTTACAATAATGAGATTATTATGACCGTGTGCATAAATCAGCAAACAACTCATCTTAGATATAAGGACTGATTTCAGAGTTCTGACACATGAGTATTAAGGGGATACAAATTAAGGAGCTTATAATATTTTTCCCCCTAATGACTTAATGCATCATAATTGAACCAATAAATACATTATGGTTGGTTAGCTTGATACTGGATATCACGTGGATTGTCGGAGACAATGAAGCATGTATTTTGTTAAAAATGATTAGAATAACTATTTGGCCATCCGTGTATACTACGCCACTACGTCTTGTGGTAAACGTTCTCCGGAGTCGTAGTCTTGAAGGCCAAGCAATAGTCACTCAAACGAAGAAGGGTACGTAGGAGTAATATTTTTTTTTTTTGTGTGTGGAAAATATGGGTAGGAGTAATATATGTCAAGGTGATGCATCATAAGCCCATGAGGGTGCATCCTTATCGATGTACTTGTTGTTGGTTGCACTTTGATGTATGGGTGAATTATTTTATGGGTTTTATGTTTATTATGTTATAGAAAAAGTGATTGTGTAATGTTATAGAGATTCGTTTTGCGTGTCATATTTTTTTCTTTTTTTTGTTTTAAAATGTGTGGGCCCCACAAAATATTGTGTGTGTAGGAAAGTTTGTTTTGTTATGTTAAAGGATAAAATGAAAACCCTTATTTTATTGGCGAAAATTCACTATTGTTTGGAGAAGCATGAGCTCCGGGGAAGACCATATGTCACATAAAACTAGATTTTTAAATTCAAGTGCGATTGGTTAAATTCCACATCAATTAGGAATAGACTACGCAAGAAACCCATAAATTTAGGGTTGATATGTTTTATATCAAATATCCACTTTTAATTTGATTGGGTTATTTACTTAATTCATTATTATTGTTGGGAATTCAAATATAAGTAATAAAGTCTCACCTTCCAAAGAAATGAGCTAAACGCGATATGCATATATATAAGTGAAAGCACCCCTAATAATCCAAATGCCCTTTGATTAATAAACTTATTGTTGGTTGTTGCTTAAACTTATTCGTAAGAAATTGCAAATTTTATAAAACAAAAGTAATATTTGTCTGCTGATTAAAGTGCCACTTTATTTGAACTTACCTTTTTATTAAACCAGAAAGATCCTTAATTAGCACCTTTTGTAATAATATTATTATTGCAATAGTTTAATATGCTAATTATCAAACTAGTGCTGCATTTTTAGTATGGTATTCCTTTTAACAATAATTGTAGTACTTATAGTAAATCTCAACTGCTACAAAAAGCAGTTACTGTTATATAGATGGCTTTGTTTGTATTTGATGCAACTTTAGGAAGTGATTTCTTAAAGGTGTTGATAAATATCTATTATGCATTCTAATGCATCTTTCAAATGGAACTTTGATCTATTTATAGGCCACATTGGAGGGTAGTATGTGCCACAATATCATTAGAGAAGTAGGCTGAGCCATAAGCTATCCCAAGCCAAGAGAGATGCGCATGCAATTCAGTGGGGAATCTGTGGGGCACAGCGTGTGGTTTGCACTACTCATTGCTACAAAATTTGCATGTGGGGGACAAAGTGAACGTTAAGATATCTCAATTTTCACTACCTAGGACCAAAAGTGTTTTGGAATTTCTTATGAATCATATCAAGCGACACAACATATATTGAATAGTCCCAACTAGCACAATATATATAAATAACATTCTTCTTTTTTCTGTAGCGTGCCAAAAGATGGAGACCTTGAGAAATTTTCGTATTCTCTGTTTAATCTTTGTAGTGGTAATTGTTGGGCTTAAAGGTGAAGAGATGAAAAATGGAACTGCTCATAGTCAAGGCAATGCCACTTTAGTAACTCTATCTCATCAAGGTAAAAACGAAGAAGTAAAAGGAAAAGACATTAACAGTTCCTCGAATGATGTTGTGATCAACACAAGCAAAGGTAGTTGGTATAATAGAGGAGGAGGTCGAGGTAGAGGTCGGGGTGGAGGAGGATTTAGATGGGGATGGGGTGGTGGAGGTGGCGGTGGCGGTGGCGGAGGTGGAGGGGGTGGTGGTGGAGGTGGAGGTGGAGGTGGATGGGGATGGGGTGGAGGAGGGGGTGGTTGGTGGAAATGGGGGTGTAGAGGTGAACCAAGACATGGTAAAAGGAAACAAGGAGGGAGGGGCATAAAGAACCATTACTCATCAAAGGAAGATTATAGGCTTGGGGAGTTTGCACAATGCATGGTAAGAACAAGGTGCCGAGGCATGAGGTTGGATTGTCCTCTTCATTGTGGTGGACCTTGTTTCTATGATTGCCACCATATGTGCAAGGCTCATTGTCTCCGACCCTGAAATGCTCAAGCTATTTCCGTTAATTCCTTCATCATCTATTTCTTTTTCTTTTTTCTGATGATTTAATGTTGACTGATTCAGAATTGTGATTTGGATCAAAATCATTACTATACATTGCGTTTCATTGATAGGCTTTAATGTTGACACTGGTTATGAAGTCTGGTTTATACAACTGATTGCTAAGCCATTTATTCTTTTATATTGCGAGCGTTACTTTCTTTTTAATTTTAACAATATTACATCGTTGTTGATGAAAGATGACGGAGGAACTCCCACCACTACATGTATTTATGCCTTTTTTTTATTGAATAACATTGGGATATTCAAGTGTGATAAGTTCCACATTGGTCGATAATGGACTAAGTGAAGTGCATGTAAGTGGGAGGACCCACAAACTCAATACCTTAAGGTTTTTGGTTGAGACTGTTAGAAATTTTATACGTGGGCATATTAGTTAATGATTATGTATTTTTTAAAATAATCGGGTTAATGAATATTCCGATTTAATCTATTGTGATAAGCCAATTATGATCATGTTGAGTTGGGCTTTTGCCATCTTTTGGTATTGAGCCTAGTTGGGCAGCACAGTGTAGGCGTTAGTGTCTGATTGGGCTTCTGTGATGGGTGGACCCATCAGACACATTGTTGATTAGGGTTTTGCTAAGTCTCTTCTCTAGCCTATTTATATTGGGATTAAGTCTCATGAGCCGTCATGCTCCCATCGCTGAGGCTGCCATATTCATGATAGGTCATAAAGAGAAAGATCCTAGCATATTGTCCCTCCTTTCCTCCGACTTTGTGATGGCTCAACAAGGTACGCACAGTCTCATATTTTAATTTTATATTATTTGGGGGTTTAATAATCATATACATGATCCTGAAATTTTAAATCTTATAGAGACACAGTGTAAATCCACTTACTACAATTGGTGTAGCTTATCTCATAAATAGTGGTCCCCTACCACAGGCTCCCCTAGACCCGTTTAGGCTAGCCAGGTGTTTGGCTAAGAGGCGGGTTGAGTATTTGGTCTTGGTCCCCCTGCCACAAGCTCCTCTACAGTTTGGCTGATAATACTACCTACACATATTTATATCAGTTACACAAACAAAGTACATATAAAAATATTTATAAGCATGACATTTCATGAATTAATCTTCCACTGCATGTTCCTAAACAGTTTTTAGTTACTTCTAATGTTAAAGGATCCAATCCCCGACAATGGCGCCAAAAACTTGTTGTGACTCGGCAAGTGTACCGGTTGTTAAGTAATAAAGTGTACCGGAGTACGAGATCCATCCCACGAGGATTGGTTTCAAACACTAGTTCGTTAATTGCCGCTTAGTTGGACAACCAAGATTGAGACGAAGAGAATTTAAATAAAGAACAATCAATAACATGCAAATTCAAAACTAAAAACAATTGAAAATATGATTGGTTTAAAGATCAAGCATGAGCGTAGTTAGGGTTTCGATTTCTCCCAATTTCCTCTTTATGCTATGAATTAAATAGTAAAGAATTTGCTCTTAATATAATGCCAATCAATTCTTTCTAAGTTAATTAAGGCTCAATTTCTTGTTACCCTAATTCTATTTGATCTTGAAAGAATCCTAGTTCCCCGGTTGTTCATCAAGAAAACATGCATTAAAATCAAGAATTCAAAGATTGCACAATTGCCCTATGTCTATCCCTAGATCACAAGGATTATGATGGATTTATCAATTCGGGGTTC
This sequence comes from Gastrolobium villosum, assembly GCA_032173675.1. Classification (NCBI taxonomy): domain Eukaryota; kingdom Viridiplantae; phylum Streptophyta; class Magnoliopsida; order Fabales; family Fabaceae; genus Gastrolobium; species Gastrolobium villosum. The sequence goes on from JAVKPL010002527.1 coordinate 62,590, forward strand.
ATGCACAAACATCCCTATTGTCATATAATTTCCTTTAAATCGATGTATAAGGAGCAAACACATGTAAAGCATTAAAAACAGATAAATTCATTTAAATATAGAAAGAGAATAATTCAGAGACAATTTAATTCATAAAATAAGATTCAATTGGGTTTCAACTGCCCCTAACTACATAAAAAATCTAGCCTAGCAAATTGAAATTATTATAAATAAGAAAATAAAATAAGTCCCCAAGACTCCATTGATGTAATGTTGTCTTGACTCTTCAGTGCTCCAATGCTCCGCAACAGGATTTCTCCTCTTTATTTTTCAAACGTTCTTGTTGGATGATGATTTCAATTGACCCTAAGCTCCTTATTTATAACCATGAAACCATAGCTTCTAATTCTCCATAGGATCTCCCAATGAATTTCAATCAAGTCTTGCTCATATCTTTTTAATCCAAGATTCTGTGGATTGTGCTTGGTTGGGCTCGCGTTGGACGCTCAGGCGGGCTACAGGGTGCTTGAGCGCGCTTCCTCGTCTAAAACTTCTGAAATCCTATGCCTTAACGCGCTCAAACTTCCATCTGGGCGCTTGAGCATGCTCATCGATAGAAAATTTTCTTGTCTTTAGAGCTCTTGAGTGCTCTGTTCGGCGCTTGAGCGCCCTTGATGGATCAAATTAACTAATTTTACTGTCCTAGCGCGCTTGAGCGTCCTTGTTCACGTTTGAGGGCTCTCCATTGAACCTTGGATTGCAATATCTATCTTTCCTTTGACTATGATTGAGCTCCAACTTCACCTTCTAAGTTCCTCATCACTTATAAGCACCAATTATTGTCAATTTACCTTCAAAATCACAATATGTTACCTTAATCTCCAATCTTTAAGCTTTCCTTATCAAAAACTCAAGTTTGCATGTAATTGGCTTAAAACATGGTAAACCGTAGGTTTATCAGTAAACCTGAGTCAGGTCTGTTGGGGTGTTTTCCCCATTGTGTTTTTCTCATTTATCGCTTTAAGTCCATCAAGTTAACCATTATCCAATGCTCCAATTCAACTCAATTGTTTTACAAAACAAGTAAATACTGCTCACATGAGTCAATAATTCAAAGTTAATGCTTTTTAGCCAAATAACTCTAAGTTATCATACTTTCGACTAGATATGAAGATGATTTTAGCCCTTAAAACATGATAAATTATGAGTTTATCAAATCATTACCAGATTTAGAATATTGTTGTACCCGACAATCAAATTAAAAAAAAAAACTATGGGAAAGGAGATGAGTTCATTGCTTAAAGAAATTTCAACAAGTCAATCAATCAATATGACAATCAATGGAGTATTCAGGTTCAATGTATAAAAATAATTAGGCACCAAATCAAGCAAGCATTCACAATCCACAAGTCATAGAATAGTAATAAGAATTCTCAAGACAAAGAGTAGGGAAATTAAACCAAAACACCCCCTCACTAGGATTTTCAATTCACTCAAGTATTTAAGGGTATGTGCTTTACTCATGCTTTACTGAATCGACACTACCATAAGCTGGGTTATATTCTCACTTTTCATAGTCTCAATGGTACACAGAGTATATCAAGAGGTCTTTTATTATGGCTATAACATGGCCTGCCTAATAGGAAAAGAAATAAATGAAAAAAATAGTGATAAGATTAGAAGTCAGATTCAAATAAGAATAAGCATAACTGTATAACATAATTACAAAATACATTTTCTTTTTTTTCCAACTTTTCCTCCTTTAGACTTTTTTTTTCTTCTTCTATATATACCTTTTTTTTTTGCTTTTCATTTGACCATGTCATATGTCATTGACTTTTGCAATTTTTACCTTTATTTACCATACATCAATAATTTAATTATGACAATTATGCTCAATTCCCACTCTCTAAATTGGGTGAGGGTCCAGTGTATATATAAGGTGGCTATTCACATGTATAAGTCATCAAAAAACAAATAGGCTTAGGCTTAAGGGGCTTAAACACATGGATCAACATATAGGGTGGCTATTTGGCTATCTAGCTACAAGAAAGGAAATGCCTCTATCACTTCAACAAATATATACCATAAACCATCTCAAGGAAGAAACAAAATAAGTTATAGAGTGTTTTCATATAGTGAAATGCACACCGAAGAAATTAATTATTTAGGCTCGAAATCCCAAGGCTATGGGTACAAAACTAATTTTCTACTCTCTATCCAAATCATTCTAAGTCACTCTCCTAATGTTCAGTGAATTATTCAACTTACTCAACTGGAGCTCAACAAATATTTCTTCTTTTCCTATAGAAGCGACAACTTTGGAGTTGTGAAGATGAGAAACCAAGTCACAAGTAAACTTATTGGGGTTAGAGATGTGACCCTGACCACGGACGTTGGCTGCTAAATTGTGTTGAAGGAATTTAAACATGTGACCAACAAACGCCATAATATAATCTCGGTAGGTAAGTTATATGATGTCGAGTTTGTTAATTATTTTGGCGGTAGAAGAAAGAGGCTGGCCAAGTGCATCTTTCTGGTTGCCCGAGGCAAGAAAAAGGATCATTATATATGATGCAAGGGAAAATAAGCAATGGAGAAACCAATGTTGTCCGAGATGGATATATCATGGAGTTATTGCATAAGCGACTCAGCCACATAAGCGAAAAAAGGCTCCAAATTCTGAACAAGAAATGTCTATTGCCTGTGTTGAAAGGTCAGATGCTGGAGAGTTGCACGCACTGCTTTGTTGGAAAGTTGCACAGAGTTTCCTTTATGAGACTGGATTAGCACAGACGATGCAAGTATATTCTTGACCTCATCCAAACTAATGTCTGCTCTATATCGGAAAGATCATTCGGTGGGGCAAAATACTTTATTTCTTTATTGATGATTACTCTTGCAAAGTGTAGGTGTATTTGTTGTGTTCCAAAAATTAGGTACTCCAAACCTTCAAAGAATTTTATGTTATGGTGTTAAAGGAGACTGACAAGAAACTGAAAGCAGTCCGTTCTGATAATAATGGTGAAAATTGCATAGCTGAAAGAATGAACCAGACTATTGAAGAAATTTTTTGAAGTATACTATCCCATGCAGGACAACCAAAATCATTCTGGGGAGAGGCTTTCCGAACTACTGTTGGCTTGATAAACCTATACCATCAAGACCTTCAGAAGGAGAAATACAAACTTTAGGGTCCCGCCAATCGGAAAGTAGTAAGAATCCAAGATATAGTCTTTCATGAAGATGAAACAATCAAGGATATCTCGAAGCCCAAAGTCTAGGTTGTTGTCTACAGTGTCTGAGATAAAGCAGGGGGAGAAAGAAATCAAGAAAATGTTGAAAAGAATGACCAAGAAGAGCCATTTGTTGAAGGGGTTGAAGAAATACAAGATGAACCAGACTCTTAACCTAAAATAAAACCTATACACTCTACATGAACAAGACAACCTTACATAACATACTCACCAGATGAATACACAATTGTTGCTGAAGATGGAGAACCTCAAAGCTATAAAGAAGCCATGACTAGCTTTAAAAAAATGAATTGAAGAAAGCTATCCAGGACGAGATAGTCTTTGCGTGAATATCAAACCTATGAATTGACCAAGTTGCCTCAAGGAAGATGAACTATGAAAAATAAATGGGTGTATAAAATCAAATATGAAGAGAACGACCAAAGGTCGAGATACAAAACCAAAATAATAGTGAAAGGTTGTAACCAAAAGAAGAGATAATATTTTGAATAAATTTTCTCTCCTATTATGAAAATGACTTCGGTATGAATTGTGCTTGTAATGGTAACCTCAACGAACTTGGAATTTGAATATATGGATATGAAGACTGTGTTCCTTCATAGCGACCTTGAACAAGAAATCTATATGGAGCAACCTGAGGGATTCTAAGCTCTTGGGAAAGAAGATTTAGTCTGTCGTTTGAAAAAGAGCCTTTATACCGTGAAGCAAGCACCTCGGCAGACACACATTAATGACGATGGAAGCCGACTACTACATATTTGTTAAGAGGTATGAGACCGGAGGCTTTTTTATTTAACTTTTATATGTTGACAATATGCTAATTGTAGGATAACATAAGAAAAAAATAGTTTCCCTAAGGAAGGTGTTGAGCATGTCCTTTGCCATAAAGATTCTGCATGGATAAAGTCAAGAGTGTGAGCACCCCTTTTGCTGGACACATAAAATTAGCCAGAGACAATGTCCGAGATCTGATAAAGAGAAAGATGACACGCTAAAGATCTCGTACCAGTCCGCTATCGGTAGCTTCACATATGCGATGATGTGTACGAGACCTGACTTGGTGTATATTGTTGGAATGGTGAGCCAGTATTTCTCAATCCCCGGCATAAAACACAGTGAAATGTATTAACATAACATCAAATTTATGCCTTTGCTTTAGAAAAGGTAAGGTCGTGCTGGAAGGATTTACAAATGTTGATTTAGGGGGCGATGCTAACTCAAGAAAGTTGACAACAGTCTACTTGATGACATTTACCAGAGTTGTCTCCTGGCAATCAAAGTTGTTGAAGTATATTGCATTGTCAATAGCCGAGGCCGAATACATAGTTGTTACATAAGCTTGCAAAGAGAAGTTGTGGATGATTTTTTTTTTACTTTGAGCTCGGCTATGAGCAAAACAAGTACGAGCTGAAATGTAACAATCAAAACTTTATTCATCTAGCGAAGAACTCAACCTATCACTCCTACACAAATCACATTGACATGAGATATAACAACATTCGAGATGTATTGGAAAACAAACAGCTCCAACTGTCAAGGTGCACACTAATATTAATTTGTCTGACATGAAGACTAAGTCGATGCCTGCAAGGAAGCTTGAAAACTACTATCAAGGTGTCAGGCTGATGTTGAACCCGATGCTTTAAAGTCAAAATAGGGAGATTTATTGGGGTGTGTTCCTCTATTTATTGCTTGGTGGCCGAGGATGCACCATATTTATTGGTGCATGCCTTAATGTCTAAATAACCACCTCAATGAATGCTCCAACCTTATCATTTTTTAGAAGATTCTAGAAGAAGATTAATGGTCTTACCCTACCTATATAAAGATAAGAAGACCCTTGTGAAAGGGTTAACTAAGCTTGTTAGGAATCCTCAGACGACAAGTCTGAGTGTGAGACCTCTTTAGAGAGCCACCATTGTTGTTGAAGCTTGAGTGTACCTCTAGTGTGATTAGGGAATTTGTAATCTTTGTAATCCAACTATTTCATCATGAAAGGCTTTCTAGACTAGGTCCCGTTGTTTTTTTACTTCTCTGCATTTGGGGAGATTTTTCACGTTAAAATTTGTTGTGCTTTCTTTCTCCATCTCTTATTTATGCGTTTTCTTTCTTTCTGCAATTTGGCCGACTTATTTACTATAGGCCGACCTCTAAGTGTTGAGTGCGACCATTTCGCACGGTTCGGGGGGGCACTTGATTGCTAGATTTGACGATCTATAATTGCTTCCATGCTGATTGACGGACTTCATCCCAACAAGAACGACATCTGAAGAATGTAGTGCACTTAGAGTATAATAAATGTTTTATGCTCTTTTTGCTTCCACTTAGAAGCTTATTTTTCTTCAACCTTAAGATGATGCTATTTTGGAATCATCGGAAACATTTTTATCTATTATAACAAGAAAAACACTAATCTCATGTATTTATATACATATATATATATATATATATATAACTTTATTTAAAATATAGTATATATAATCATTAAGATACTATATATAATCATTAAGATAATATAACATGACTCAACAACTCAATTTATTGAGTTTGCATTCTACAAAATCGACTTAGGTTGTTTTTGATACATATTAAGCGACAATAAAAAACACAATATTAAAGTACAAGTAATGGAGTCACGTAATATTTTTTTTGTGCAATTAGATGTTTGATAACCAATGTACTATAAATTTTTTTATCATATATATTCATAGATAAAATAAAATAAAATAAATTATAAAATTTGAGATAGTTACTGTTTTGCGTATCATAAAATTAAAATAATCAAAGGAAAAGGGTTATTGGTCTTCTTTCCTTTTGTGGTAGAGAGAAGATAATACACACTTGTTTAGGCCTTATTCAGGTTACACAATGACCAATTTTCACAAAGTTTTGGTCAATATCTCATTGTGGGCTGCTGATACATCTTGTTTTTCTTTCAGGATTTTAAGCCCACTTTACATCCATTCCTAGCATCTAAATCATAAGGACAAACTTGGAAGGAGAAAAAAAGAGAACAGAAAAAAGAAAAGAAAAAAGGGCCACATAATCATGCTAAGCAACCTCAACCTCACAACAACAAAAACAAAAACGAAAATCCTAGCCCCATTTTTGTTCCCTCAGTAGAAGCCCGGAAAGTTCCCCAAATTTATTTGTACCTTCAGTCATTCCTATTTGAATCTAACCTTGCCAACTCATAACAAAAAGAATGGACGGACTAGAATGCTCCTGAAGTGTGTGATCATGGAGCAGTAGTGATCCAACGAAGAAAAAGAGCACAAGCGTCCAGCGAGTAGGAATTACATACGAAGGATGGAAAGGAAAATTGCAACCGGTGTATATGGAGGAAAAGTATTATAAAAGAAAAGAGGGGTCCAATGGGTAAGGGGGTTCGTCTTTTGGTGTGAGTGTTAGCTGTTCTAGGTTTTTTCCCTTATTCTTGAAGAATTTACTTTTTTTATTTATTTATAGATAATGTAAGGACAACACACCTTATGGTGTTGCATGTCAAAGATCGTAGGTTTTATTTCCTGTTTGTAAATTCTCTTTGTTGTTTAGGTGCTCATAAACCCATGGTGATGAGCTAAACTTTTTTAGAGTTGGGTTGAAAGAGCACCCAGAACCCATTTGTTATTAGTTACTGTTTTAAAGCTCCAGTGTTAATTTCCAGCTTGTTTAATGTTGTATTTTTCATTCCGAGTTTGATATGTGATGGCCACGCATAGGCAACTCCTAGTGGAGTGGAATTATTGGAAAATAACCCACACTAGACCTCACATTAAGCACATGAAAAGTTGAGTGAGATATCTCTCAATGGGTATGGCTCCAGAGATGAAGTTACCCCATGTAACTTAAGGAAATGGTGTTTCAAGGTCTTGTATTAATGGATACACCGGAATGTGTCATCTGTTATTTAGAGGAAAATTTGTTGTTGGGAAACAATGGTTGATTTGTATATTCGTTAAGTTGGAACTGTTGAAAAAGCAACAACTATTTTATTCCAAGGAACTTAATAACAAATGAAGGAAGGGGAAATTGAAATCCAACTTGTTTTCAAATATTGTTTTTAAATCAATCTTTGTTGCCATTAAATTTTAATTTTCTGTTCTAAAACATAAGAGAAAATCATAAAAAAATATGAATGCTCCCATTTAATTAATTTCCAGTTAGTTCAACTTCCTGCATCAACTGAATCTCTATTTTAAAAAGAAAATATTCTCAAAAATATTTTTCTCGCATTTAGCTTAGAATAACAGTTTGCTTAATTTGATTCTATTTTATTTTTGGTTTTGACTAGCAATTACAATTTTCATTCAAAGTCAAAAATGCCAAACATCCTTGTGGGAACGATATTAGGGTCTCAAATACGCCCTATATTACATGTTGTCGCATATACTTGCGCGCTACTTGCATAAACGTTAGCAAGGCAACAAGTTTTTGGCGTCGTTGCCGGGGATCGAAGGCTTACATTGTCAGATTTTTTCTTGTGATTGCTTTTCTGAATTAACTTTTGTTATTTTCATTTTTTTTATTTTAATATTTCTGTTAGTTTAGCTTATTTTCTTTCTTTCTGTTAGCATATATCCTTTAGTTCTGCTATACACTGCTTTGATAAATGATGCTGTTAGTTTAATTTTTAGATTTTGTTTTCGTTGGTATTATTTTTACTGTTATCTTTTTGTTAGTTGTTAATTTTTTAAGTTGTTGACACCAAATTTTTTCCCTTTATTTTTCTGTTATGCTTGTTGGTTTGCGGTAGATATTTGATTATAGATTTTGCTGATATATAAATTGTTTTTTTTCTTTGATAATTGCTATTTTTTATTCTTAGATTCCCTCTTACTTGTTAGTTTTCTTTTCTTTTAAGTGTCTGTTGTTTGAGTTTTCTGTTTAAGTTAGTTAGTATAGGTTGAATTCTTAAGTTGAAAAAAAAAGTGCATGAGTGTAACCACTCACCCTTTCCTAGAAGACCTTGATCTTTTAGAGAAAATGGATCAAAATTATTTCCAATAGTATGGTGAAAGGGATGCTCAAATGAGTGTGCTTGGAATGCATGATGTAGATTCCTTTGCAACCCTCTCTGCCAAATTTGATGCACTTTCATCTTTGATTAAGAACAAAAATCATGTCATAGAGGCCAAACTGATCCAACACCAAGTTGTCCAGCCAATCCCACGTGTCTCTTGTGTTTATTGTAGTGGTCCACACCTATTTCAAAGTTGTCCATCCAACCCGGAGTATGTTTTTGTAACAGTCCGTTACGTACCGGAATTGTTATCATTGCATATGGTATTAAGCGCAGTTACAATCATAGTAATTGAGTTAATTAAATTACGGGTAAACTTTTTTTCTTTAATTACATCATTACTTTAAAACATTAAACATTTCCTTAATCAATTAAAAACAACACAATAATTGTAAATGCAAGACATGCGGAAGCATAAAACCTATAAATTACATCCCTAAAAGTAATACCATTTAATCTAGGTTGTAAGTGATTCATTTTCAAAATTTTGTTCAGTGGGAATCGATTTCCAACAGTCAGGAATTGATTCCCAGCAGCTATAGTAACAAACAATAGCTAAAATGTGACTCCCCTATTTTGAGGAATCGATTCCCATCCAAAAGGAATCGATTCCCAACATCACAATGCTGAAATTTACGTGTTCTGTTTCGGGGAATCGATTCCCAACAGCAGGGAATCGATTCCCTACTGTGAAAAACCAATTTTGACAGCTTTTTCACTTCACAAATGATCCATGATTTCATTCTTATCACTTTAATACTTAATATAACCCACGTACCTACACAAATGTAGGCTCTAGGCCCTTCCATCATGCATATTCATTATGTAATGCATCAATTACAATATTTCCCAATTCCAAGGCCATTTAAACATCAAAATGATCACTTTACAACATAAGACTCCAAATACCTCAAAACACAAAATATGTGGCCATAGAAAAGTCCCATGCTCACCAAAATACAAATATAAGCAAGAGGAATAAAATGAAATCAACTACAAAAGACTTAGAATCTAATCATGAACACCACAAAAGCATGAAAATCTCAGTATGCAATATGTACATGATCTAAGTCCAAAATGCTAAATGTAATGCTATGTGCATCAATTAAGCTCCTCCAAAATGCCATCATGCTCGACTCCTCCACTAAGCGGGCCTCTTACTCGAAGCTCCTCCATGCTCACTATATCCTGAAATGATGTCCCCAAACGTGGGGTGAGATATACAAATATATCTCAGTAAACCAAGGTTACTAGAGGATCACTCCACCCCATGGCTCACTCAATGTGCAATAAATAACATAATGTAAAATGCATAACATATAAAATCACACACAACTAGGCTCACATCCAAGAACATCCATACAAGGATTCCGTTCAAGGACCCCATCATATAACTCCCGAGAAGCTTCCTGATGCTTCTCTCATGCATGAGACGACCCCATGGCAAAACTCAACTGGAACTCCTCATGAGCCCTATCCAGCGGAAGTTCCATGTTTGGATCATCCTGGTGTCGCTCCTAGAGTCGGCCCCACGGGAAAACCCGACCGGAATCCCCAAAGGATATCCCCGACAGAAGTCCAAATCACACACATCTACTGGCCAGAGATCACTGATATAACACACAACATGCTCCAAGCATGTCACACAATCAAGCAATAATGCATGAACATACATATTCACACAATCTCAAAAAGCACAAAATCCAACCACAACCTTCCACTAGGTGTGGTGGAACACACGAGGGATTAAAACCCAAGTTCCAATGGTTTACCTCAAGTCCGAAGCAAAGCTCCTCAACGTACGCTCCAAGTTTAATCCTCCTCTATTGGTTCCGTGAGAGGCAACATATATGATCAACAACAATGACCATCAATCAATTGCAAAGTATTCATCAATTTCAAAGACTTATAACCAATTTAGCCACTTAGGCCTAATCGCCCGCTCAACATTAATTCAACTATCTCAAACACTTGAATCATCAAACTTACTCACCTACTCAATAATTATGCACTAAACATCAACCATTGATTAAACCATAATTTCCCATCAATTTTTCATTACTTTTTCTTATTATTCGAATTCTTCAAGAAGCATACCCCAAGGTTTTCAATTCAATTCAACATTTATACACATCCTTTATTCCTATAATTAATTCATACCAATGCTCCATAATTCAATTATCCAACCCCATCATTAAGCCAATTCATAAAGTCTTGAAAACTCATCACAAAATTATGTAAGTTAAAATTCCCAAATCACAATAATTTTTAGAGTAAATACCCTTTTTGGTCCTCAGCAAATTTCACGATGCCCACTTTAGTCCTTAACAAATAAAAAGGCTATTTGTGGTCCTTAAGAAATTCAAAATGGACCCATTTAGTTGAAGTCGTGGTCCCTCACAAATTCAAAAAAGACCCACATTAGTCCCTCAAAATGACTAAAATGGGTCTACTTTGAATTTCTTAGGGACCAAGAATAGCCTTTTTATTTGCTAGGGACTAAAGCGGGCATCGTAAAATTTGTTGAGGACCAAAAAGTGTATTTACTCTAATTTTTATTACACCAATCATCATCATTTATTATTCTAAGCATTAAATTCCAAAGGAGACATACCATTTAATGCTCCTAACTACCATAACTCAACACACATCATCAAAACCCTTACTAGTTTTTTTGATCTCATAGAAAACTTATTGAAAGTGAGAAATCTTACCACCAATAGCTTCCTAGGGACCAAGGGGATGATCATCAACCAATTGTTCAACACAAAAAACCCTAAAATTTCTCCAAAAACCTTCAAAATTTATGGCTGAAATAGGGCATTATCTCCCTCCACAAAGCTCCCCACAAGATGCACTCTACATAAAAGTCACTCACAATCTCAAGGGGAACAACTTTGAAATTGGAAGTTTCTCCTAAAAATAGCTAGAAATCAAGGTTTTTGTTTGAAAAGCTCACTTGCCCTATTAATAGTGAAAGCTCACGGGAGAGAAGGAGAGAGAAGAGAGAGAGTGTTCTGAAATTGTGATGCTTTTGTCCACTTACTTACTTAAGTCACTTAAGTGGGTTCCACACACCAATTAAATTTCTTAAATCCCTCACTATAACCCACAAATTCATAACCTACGTATTTTTCTTGTTCACGTCATATTTTTACACCGGTAAAGTCACTATTCATCAAATTTTCCAAAACTTGCCCATCCACTCGATTTTTCGTTCTGAATCCATATCCGGCCTTATTTTTACCCTTTGAGACCTTCTACTCAATTTTTCTTGCCTAGGGATACATATTTGGTAAGTTACCATTTTGTCCTTCTTACATATTTTGGCCCTAATTTCTGGATTTTCACTAATCCTACCATTCAAATCACATTATCATATATAATTATACATTTAGAAATACGAGGTGTTATAGTTTTCATTGTAGGAAACTACAATAGAAACGAAAATAATTTTCCAGTAATTTTAACCAAGGTTGGATACAGAATTCTGATTTCTAGTATGCACAAGGACAGGGGCAGCAAGATGGTCCTTCTAATGCACAACCCATACCTCCTTTTCATTCTTAAAACTACCAGCAACAGTCCCCTAGGCAGCAACCTACATTCCAATACTCTCAAAACCAGCAAGTAGACCTTCCTTCTTCATCCTTAAAAACCTTGCTTAGAGACTTTTTGGTCAAGAATGAAGCTAAGAAAAATAGCTTGGAGGCTGTTATGCAGAGTACATCTGCCTCTCTTAGGAGTTTAGAGATTCAAATAGGTCAGTTAGCCATTGCTATAGATAATGAACCTCTAGGTACTTTCCCTAGCAACATTGAAGAACCTAGGAGAGAGTGTCATGAACAAGACAAAAGGCTTGAGCTAGGAAATGACAAGTTAGTGATCCAACCTGAAGCTATAGTTAAGCCATGTGAACTGAAAATTCTTGTTACTCAAGATGAAGAAAAGGCCAATCAGGAGCTGGCTGCACCTCAAAAAGCTGCTAAGGAAAATTAATCCCAAGAAAATGAGCAAGAACCAGTCATTCCTATGCCTAAAAGTCTTGCAATGGAAAGCCACATGCAAGGGGTAGAACCTGCAACATCACTGTTTAAAGCAAATCCATCAAGCATTAGCAATAGGTCTCCCCCTCAATTCCCTTTGAATGTGAATGGGAAAAAAGTCAACTTTAATGTGTTGAAGGCCATGAAATATCCTAGGGAGATGGAGGACTGTTCTCTTATAGGTATAGTTGACCACAAGTGAAAGATAGGTTTAAAGAGAAGAATGGAAAGGACCCAATAAAAGTGGCTATTTTAGATGAGTGTGAGTTGGATAATGAGAATTTAGAGGAAAGTATAGGTTGTGTGGAATCTAAAGCTGCACCTTTTTGGAAAGAAAAGCAATTTGTGTCCTTAAGTCTGCATAAAAAAGAGCTAAAATCTCCTTGTCCATCCATAGAAGTCCCACTAATCATTGAACTCAAGATTCTGCCCACCAATCTTAGGTATGCCTACAATGAAACATTGCATGTAAATGTGTCAAGTTTACTCACTGTTTGTAAGATAAAACATCTGCTGAATGTGCTTAATTTTTTAAAAAAGACCAAGAATTGGATCATAGTAGATGCTAAGGGGATCATCCCAACCTTAGGCATGCATGAGATTTTGTTGACTGACCCGAAAAGCAACTTCATTGAGCAACAAAGAAGACTTAGTTCATTCATGCAAAAAGTGGTCAATTGGTGGATACAGGGCAACTGGCTCTACCTTTAATTCAAAGCTAAGGCTATTTAATGTGAAGCCAAAGTCTAAGTGGTTAGGCTCCTTTAAAGTTGTTGAAATTTTTTTGCATGAAGCTGTGGAAATTCTGGTTGAGCAAGATGGTGGAAAAATCAAGATTGATGAAAAAGGGGTCAAACACTATTGGAGAGATGATAGGGAGAAGATTTCTATCTTCCCAATAGAGCCTGATTGAAACAAATCATGAAAAGGAAGCAAAAAGTGTAGCTAAAGACTATAAACTAAGCATGTTAGATTTTTATTTTTTATTTTATTTCTTTAGTTTTTATCTTTTGTTGTGTGTTATCTTTCACTCCTTTATTTGTATGGTTGCTGCCTATTGTCTCAAAGTAAGTTTGAATAGTCTACAAAATAACTTTCAAAAAAAAAAAAGAATTGATTTTAATGGAGAATTTTAACCATTTACATTGATATTGTTTTACAGGTGTCAAATGAGAGAGTAAGTTGATTCATCACTGTAGTGAGTAAATTCTGAGTTTGGGGGAAATTGAACAACACTTTTCAAGTGGAGGACTGCTTGATTTTGAAGAAAATTAGAACCCCAAGCTCAGCCATCAAGTGCTCCTCTTCCATCTATAACATTGGTACCTCAAGTTGCAAAGGAATCCACTCTATCTACATCAAGGAAAAGAGGAAGACCAAACAAAATGAGTAAAAGGAAAATGGTTCAGTAGAAAATTGATGAAAAAAAAGCATAAGAGAAGGACGAAGACAAATCTGAGAATGTTAAATAGGGCCAAAACCTCTTCTGGCCCCAGGTTACCTTGTTCCTAATTGTTTTAATTTTTTTGGTAGCTTGTTTCTGCAACAGTGAGGACACTATTTCTTGAGTTTGGGGGAGTGAATTCATGAATTATGCTTGTTTTAGATTTGCTATTTTTTTATTTGTTGTTTAGATGTCTTGTGAATATTTATGATTTTGCTGTTTTGTTGCTATTATTAGCTATTGTTTTACTAGTTTTTGCTTCAGTCCTTGTGGTTTGTTGTTTGTTGAGTTGAAGTTTGAGAATTAAACTGAGACACAATTTTTGCTCTAGAGTGATTTTAGGGTTGTATTGCATTAGCAGTAAGTGATCTGTGTCACAACTAGATGGCTTGAAGTTTTGTAGAAAGAAAAGAACTTAGAGCAGCTGTGTGAATGAAGAGTGAGATGAGTATATTAATGGCTGTATGGTAATAGCAGTGAGAGGTTGAGAAAATGAATTGATTGATGCAAAGTGTTAAGATGTAACAATAAGCATTTGACATGGTGTCTAGAACCAACACAGTGAGTCATTGAGCCTACACAGTCAAAATTTCTTCTCATGAGAGGTCTTCACCGGGTTAGTGATGCAGAACTTGCTTTGATGCTAGTTGAGAAAGTGTAGCACTTATTAAGGTTTAAAATGAAAAGGGCGGTTCTTTGTTTTGTTTAACAACTTTTAAATCAAAAATCCATCCTTAAATCATCATCCATTGAAAACCCAATTTGAGCCTTTAACCTTTTCTTTTTACATACCCACATTTTATCTTATTCCACAATCTACCACACCTCTTAGTTATGATGGAAACAGAAAAAGAAGCAAATCGTTTTTGGCTGAAAAAAGTAATTGAAAGTATAAGACTGCTAATAAAATGAAAAGTTTGATTTCATAAAAGAAAAAAAGTTAGCAAAATACTTTGAGAAATATTTACTGTAAAAAAAATTGCCCTTGAAAAAGTTGTCAAAAAAAAAGATAAAAAAGAATTTCAAAAAGTGAAAAATAGCAGTCAAAGTAGCAGCCACTGAATTGTTTGATTATACTTCATGATTGTGTTTCCTTTCCATCGTAACTAAATTAGCCAATTCCCCACAAATTTTCCATATTCACCTAAGCCAAGTTACAACCTATGCAAGTCCCTTTGATCAAGCCTAATTCTGTGTTTCACTTAAGAGACAAGAGCATCTTACTAAGCCAACGTTAAAGATTTTCCCAATGTTAGATTGAGAGAAACAAAACCCTTGAGCAATGAGTGAAAACTTCTTTGAATATTTGAGGATGTGAAAAGTTGCTAATCTCAATTGTCTGTTGCAAAATTTTGCACTTTATATTAGGAAAAAAAAAATCAAGATCTCTTATGTCATTATTCTACAATAATTGAGACATTCATGCATTTGAAATTCACACACTGTTGGTTGAGTGTTTTTGTGGAATAAAAGGATTACCAAGCTGCCTTGTTAGTGATTGATTAGTTGCTGAATTAAGTACAAACTCTTATTCCTCTGATCTTTGTCTTAATTTGAATCATTGAAAAGTTTAGAAAAGTTGAAAGATGAGTTGCTATTGAGAAGTATTTGTTAGTGTGGATTAAGAGAGAGACAACTATTGATTCTGAGTAACAATGATTGGTGTACTGGAATTTTTCTGATTATGGAGAATGGCTATTTTGATGAAGTCATGTGCTGATTTGTTTTGTTTCTTAAGAACAAACAACATGGTGAGTTTGGGGGTGTGATAAGTCTTTGAATAAAGACTTGTTTAGGCCTTATTCAGGTTACACAATGGCCCATTTTCACAAAGTTTTGGTCAATATTTCCTTATGGGCTGCTGATACATCTTGTTTTTCTTTCAGGATTTTAGGCCCACTTTACATCCATTCCTAGCATCTAAATCAGAAGGACAAATTTGGAAGGAGAAAAGAAGAGAACGAAAAAAAGGACCACAGAATCGTGCAAAGCAACCTCAACCTCACAACAACAACAAAAACAAAAATCCTAGCCCCATTTTTGTTCCTTCGGTAGAAGCCCGCAAATTTCCCCAAACTTCTTTGTACCTTCAGTCATTCCTATTTGAATCTAACCTTGCCAACTCATAAAAAAAAAATGGACGGACTAGGATGCTCCTGAAGTGTGCGATCATGGAGCAGTAGTGATCCAACGAAGAAAAAAAGCAAAAGCGTCCAGCGAGTAGGAGTTACATGCGAAGGATGGAAAGGGAAATTGCAACCGGTGCATATGGAGGAAAAATATTATAAAAGAAAAGAGGGGTCCAATGGGTAAGAGGGTTCTTCTTTTGTTGTGAGTGTTAGTTGCTCTAGGTTTTTCCCCTTGTTCTTGAAGAATTTATTTTTATTTTTATTTTTATAATAATGTAAGGACAACACACCTTATCGTGTTGCATGTCAAAGATCGTAGGTTTTAATTTCCTGTTTGTAATTTCTCTTTGTTGTTTAGATGCTCATAAACCCATGGTGATGAGCTAAACTTATTTAGAGTTAGGTTGAAAGAGTACCCAGAACTCATTTGTTATTAGTTGCTGTTTTAAAGCTTCAGTGTTAATTTCCAGCTTGTTTAATGTTGCGTTTTTCATTTTGAGCTTGATATGTGATGGCCACACATAGGCAACTCTTAGTGGTGTGGAATTATTGGGAAATAACCCACACTAGACCTCACATTTAGCACATGGAAAGTTGAGTGAGATATCTCTCAATGGGTATGGCTCCAGAGATGAAGTTACCCCATGTAACTTAAGGAAATGGTGCTTCAAGGTCTTGTATTAATGGATACACCGGGATGTGTCATCTGTTATTTATGGGAAAATTGTTGTTGGGAAACAATGGTTGATTTTGTGTTTTCGTTAAGCTGGAACTGTTGAAAAAGCAACAACTATTTTCTTTCAAGCAACTTAATAACAAATGAAGGAAGGGAAAATTGAAATCCAACTTGTTTTCAAATACTGTTTTTAAATCAATATTTGTTGTCATTTCTTATTTTTGTTCAAATCAGAAATTTTAATTTTCTGTTCTAAAAGTTAAGAGAAAATAATAATAAAAAATATGAATGCTCCCATTTAATTAATTTCCAGTTAGTTCAGCTTCGTGAATCAACTGAATCTCTATTTTAAAAAAAAAAATCTTCTCAAAAATATTTTTCTCGCATTTAGCTTAGAATATCATTTTGCTTGATTTGATTCTATTTTATTTTTGGTTTTGATTAGCAATTACAATTTTCATTCAAGTCAAAAACGCCAAAAATCCTTATGGGAACGATATTAGGGTCTCAAATACGCCCTATATTACTTTTTGTCGCGTATACTTGCGCGCCACTTGCATAAACGTTAGCAAGGCAACAGAAGACTTTGTAACTTGATTTTGTGTATAAACAAATATAGAAATTAATAGTTATTTGAGTTACTTCATGTGCAATACTTATGTTATTTGAACAATTTAATTTGTGTTTTGATGTATCTTATTTTTAAACAAATTAAACGCTGCTTGCTCTAAGACAACGACATTTTAAACCCATCTTTGCCAAGTTGGTAAATATACAAATTGTCTTTTATTCCATGTAATTTGGACAATCATGGATTTTATTTCATGAATAGAGCTCAGGACTATTTTATTACATGAATAGAGCTCTATGAATTTTATGTGGGAGATGTGCCTTGTTTATGGAAATTATAGCCAATTGACATGGTTATATGCGAATGTATGTTGTCTTTAAGCATCCAAATGAAATACTACGGTGAATGAGTTGTCTTGGCTGTAATGTTTGCTGCGAATGAATATAGAGCTATTTTCTTATATAAAGGAAGCCTCTCAAATTCTCAATTATATATACTTGCATTATGGTGAAGTGACATAGCCAAATTCCATGTGTTTACATGGAGCGCTTCTAGGTGTAGTACAGGGGCAGGATGGTCCATTCCAAAAAATGGAAAATAAAAGGGGATAAGGGGGAAATATAAGAAAAGAGAGTGATTTTTTTACCAAAAAAAGGAAAAGGAGCTCAAATTTTTTTTATACTCCTTGAGTATATTAAGAAAATCGTTTACATGTGTGCATGCTGTCCTTATATCTTTCATGTGCAAGACAATGTGAATGAACTATCGGCAGTAATGAAAGTTATGAAATGAAGTACCTTTATGATGCGTATAGAATGACTTGTAATGAACTCTTGTCTAAGTTTACATGACAACTTTATTTTGTTTGTAATATTTTGTAAGGCATGTATGTAAATGATGGCTAAGCATTAGCCTTTGGTAATTAAGTATTAGATGTGTGGATTTCAGGTGTTAGTTGAAGATAACCTCATGATGTGAGTGTGACAGTTAATTCAAAAAGGCCTTATGAATGTATGGGCGTATGGTTGGTATCCATAAATGTTGTATTCAAAGTATAGGTGATACTCCTACAGGACCTAAAGAGAATGACTCAATCCAAGGCCCTACTAGGAACATTGGTGTCATTACTTTCCGGAAGAAACCTTGAATAATAACATGTGGATCGAACAACCCAGCTTATCTATACTTGACAGCATAAGATCCATAAAAAAATTAAGGACCTTTATGGATAGAAGCTAGATCCAATTAACCTTAATTGAGAGTAATAAAGATTGTAATTTCCCTAAGTACATTACCTACTTCAGAATCAAAATGAATATCTATCTTAGCTTTTGTGACATGTAAGAAAACTAAGTGGTTGTTGTAAATTTTGTAATTATATTATTGGTTGCTTGAGTTACTGATTATATGAGTATTGACGGTGCTCAGGTGCGTTTTTCTTTTTGTGCTCTAAAGCTTCCGTTGTCTTAGAGGACTGTTGCTGTTTGTTATTCTGTCACAGTCCCCAACTTTCCGTTTCCGCTTAAATTGTCGTTGTTACCATATGATAAGGGGTACCGAAAGGGTCGACACGAGGTGGCAATTTGTGTCAACGGTTTGTGTTTGTGTCGGGTCGAGGTCTAATACCAATATAATTACACTCAAAATTCATGTCTAAACCTTCCACATAAAGGTTTTCAAAAAAAAAAAAACCTTCAACATAAACACGTTTGCTTTTTTGTGTCATGCTTATTATGTGGGAATTATAAAACCCTTATTTTTTTATCTTATCATTGTTATCATAATACGACGCTAATAAAGTACTTATCAAATATTAGTTCGGCTAGTATCGTGTTAACACGATACAATACCAATAATCTGGAGAAAAAAATTAATACAGTTTATTATTGTGTTAACATGTTGGAAAATATCTTCGATACTCTTGTAATACCAAAAATTCAGTACATTATTTACTAAAATTGAAAAAATAAAATAAAATATATCTGACTTTGTCTATTCTACCCACAATTTTATGGTCAGTGACATCTGTCTCACTTTTTTCTACTTTCATTTAAGGAGTGGATATTTCCACACACAAAAAAAATTAAAGAAGTAAATACTCTCGTACTACAAAAAATATGCTAAAGTGTTTAACATTATATAAATTTTTTCATTTTAAATTTTGCCAACACATACCCATGAATTTGAAAAATGACCGAAACGAAGGCAAATTTATTCATATAGTGTTCCTGATCCGATGCCCAACATCATAATGGCCCAGTGGCCTAGGCACAAATCTTGTTACCCTTATTCACGTCAGCCCTACCAACCCCTCAATTTCTCTACCCCGAGGCGATTGCACTCCTAATGAAAGACACGAAAATGTCTCACCTTGGGATTACAACTCCTTGAGAGACCGCCCCAGATACTATAAGTGATAACTAGCCTATCATCATACACTGACTTTGTCAGGCACATTTGTTCTCTACCTTTGCTAGAGTTATAACACAGTGACATCATCCGTACAGGGGAACCTCACCAACCCATAGGAGCACCTCCTTTTCCCTATAAATTCCTCCTTCCTCACACAAAGAAGGACATCTTATGTATCGTTGTTCTTCATTTACATTGAGTCATATACACACACCCAAACCCCTTATTGTTACTTGCTTGCATTATATTTGGAACAGTAAAAAAAGTTGATCTTTACCTTTAGGAAAATAACCATACAGTGACTTCAAAAAGGGTAAAAGTGGTAAAAATATATATTATTATCTGCATCATAATGTTAAATGTTAAGAATTGTCACCCCGTAGTAATTATGCCTTGGACCATGCGCTTAAGGTACTCATCTTCCAAACATTGTTTCAATATCCCATGTCACATGTGGCTTCAAGCAATAACAGGATAATCCCCTCTCTACAGATTGGTGCTGTAAACCGAAATGAACATAGAAACTTAACTCCCGAACGCACTGGAAGGGGAAGCCATATGATCAACTAATTTCCATTTCTTGAAACGCAATAAGCATAATGATGATGGGTACGGTTGCCCCACAAAATGAATTTCCTACGTTCAGACAATCCCTTACGCCATCCATTCAAAAACTTTTTAGCCACCCCATGGTCCCTCCTCACCTCACCTCTGTCCCTATCTTTTGGCTAATCCCATCGCCATCATCATATTCATCTGTGCAATCATCCTCTCCATCACCCTTTTCTCTCATTAATTTTTGTGTCCTATATCCAACAACCAATCCTATGCCCCCCCTCTTGACCAAAAGGATCAAGACACGACTTAATTAAAACAGTTTTCCTGCTTCAAAATGGTGAAGTTCTCTTGCTCACGACTGATTTCAAATAACAAAACCTGTCCTCATAAAAATACTATCTTTCTCTTTGAAACATGAAACAACATGAATTTGAAAAGCTTCAAAAGGTTTATATTATATTTACACTCACACAGGAAGAAAGATACACAAATTTATCAAACACAGCTCGCTAGGGAAGCAGAGTATGAAATCAGAAAACTGAAATTAAAAACAAATGGCAGAGTGAGATTGAAGCCAGATAAATGCAGGGTAAGGACCCTTGATTATTATGCTTTTATCCTTTGACAAGATTCGAATTTTCAGGCTTTTTTCTACCATAGAAATCTGGGTCTCTTCGAATTCGACTCAGGACTAATCTGTGGAACAGTGAAATTATCATCCCTCAATCTTGATCTGCTTCCTTTGATGTTTGTAGCCTCCTTTGTCTCATTGTGCCCAATTCTCCAATCCATTTGTGAAGAATATAGAGGAGGTGGTGCTTGAGGAACCCAGATCCCCATGTTCTCAGGTGAGAAAGAACCCAGATCCCTCTCAATATCAGCATCAAGCAGTGGAAACATGTCATCACCCTGTGCAGTTCATAGCACGTTACAAATCTCAGATCAAAAAAAGAAAAAAGAAACTATAGGGATAAAGAAACTCATTGCAAACCTTAGAAAAACCAAAGGGAACAGAATATGAATCGAGAAAGTCTTCGATCTGCCAACCAGGGAGAGTCTCTATCAAGTACTGGGATATGCTACTAGCACTAGTGGAAACAGTTCCTTCAATAGCTACCAAGCTTCCACCAATGGTGGGAGAAGGAGGTAGTGTTGTTGATGATCCTGAAGGAACGTTCTTGGTAATCAAAGGTGATGAAGAAGCAAGAAGAGTAGTAGTAGACTGTGACTTGAAATCAGAACCATTGATCAAAACGGAATTAGAGGGTGTTGATGAATAAAGCTTAGAAGAAGCAGAAAGCTTAACACCAGTGAGAAGGAACCTATCATGTTTCTGAGTGTGTTCGTTGGCTGAATGAATAGAAAAGTCACAATCTTTGCACAAAATCGCTCTGTCTTGCTGACAGAACATGAAAGCTCTTTTCTCCTACAATTAAAAAGTAAAAACCCAAGAAACTGTAGTTCCTTAGCCAAAAAAAAAAAAAAAAAAGTGACCCTTTTTTTTGTGTGTGTGGAAAATAAGAAGATGGTTTGTTTTGGTTGGTTACCTGGCAAACATCACAGAGAGGGTATTGTTTAGAAGAAGGACGGTGAAGAGAGAAACGTTGATGCTTGGAGGCGAGCTTGTTAGCGTGGTGGACACGGTGGTCGCAGCCGTCACATAGAACGGCTTCATCGGCGGTGCAGAACACCGAAGCGTCGTCTTTGTTGCACACGTCGCACTGGATCTTCATTAGCTCTGACCAATGCTTGTTTGGTTCTGAGCTCTGAGCTCTGAACTGAAGCTTTCAGGTTTGAGAGGAAAGAGAATAAAGGAACAGTTGAGGTTGGCCGAAACTCGAAAAGATGGAAATGATGTAGAATTGCAGATAGATAAATGGTCAAGTGGTAGTAAAGGAGGCACTATAATAAGCGAGCCATTCACTCTTGAACTGAAGTTGGATCTTTTTTTATTCTTTGTTTTTTAATATTTAGATCTTTCTAGCTTTGTACTATTACATTTTTTTATGTTATATAATTATCTCGAAGTGTAATAAACCTCGATATTCCCCTCAACTTCAACTATAAATCGACTGGAAACTAATTTTTGTATTTGTTTTTAGAATGGATTATTTTATGTGAAAAAATGGTCATATTATTTAATCATAATCATTCATTGATGATGAGATAAGAGGAAAAAAAATTGTATAATTTTTAAATGAATAGTTATGATCAAATAACATCACCATATACCACTTTTTCACATCCATTCCCATTTGTAGAGTTTTTTTTTTGTTGGTCAGAATCTTTACCTTGAAAAAAGAAAAAAGGAAAAATTCTGATATGATTTATTGATTCATAGAGTATTAACAAAAGAATTTCTATCGATAAGAAAAATAAGGAAGATTGGTGGGAATCTCCACCTATTGCCAACTTAACTATTATTAAATTTTAAGTGACTATGTCATCTTCCTTGGAATACTAAAAAGTTAATAAGTTAAAATATATTTTTATCCTTTGCACGTGAGATATATTTTTAATTTAGTTTTATACAAAAATAATTTTTTTATTTAATTATTATATGCTGTATTATTTTTAATTTTTTTTCTTCACAATATTATAGATATATCAAATCCAAAGTAAATGTCATGTATATAAATTAGAAAAACTGTTTTTTGTGAAAAAACATGATATTTATTTTTAAATTTAATTTTTATATTTAATGATAATTTTATGCTGATTGCATTGTGTTATAATGGTTTATAAGGTAGATAAGATATTAAAAGTAATTATACTAGCAGAGACTACATTAAAATTTTATCAAATCAAAATTAAACTGAAAATAAATATCATTTATAAAGATAAAAGTTATATTTGACCAATTTGATGTATAAACACATGAGATGCACTAGTAAAAAAAATATCAAAATCAAGATTAAAATATTAAGAAACAATAAATTCATAACAATAATAAATAATACTAAAAAATTGTTAAGGATTATTGCGAAGATTTCCCCACAACTATTTATTAATATAATTAAATTGGGTGTTTCAATAATTCAATTCGCTTATTCCAATTAATTTGGAATAAAATATTGTTCATGTTGATTTTAATAATCTTCATTTTTTTGGTGAAATTTATAATTGTTTCATTTAAAAGATATTCTACATTTTTTGTGGTAAATTTCTATAATTCAACATTAAAAGAAGGGTTTAGTTTACCAAAAAAAAATACTCTTTGTACTCTCGGTAGTATATAGTTATAAAATGAAAAAAAAAATATTTTTTCATTTTCCAAGAAAGCTGATGTGACTGAGAAGAGAAAAAAAAATAAATTTTCATATTATAACTATATCTAAAAATACATAGAATAAAAAAATTAAAAAAACACAACTTAAACCCTTTTAAATCACAAGTGATTTTCCCTTAAAAGAATAAGGCACGATCATGTCAGTTCATCTATTCAATACCCCTTAAATTAAATATTTTCAGTTTCTTAAAAAAAATTAAAATTCCATTACAAGATGCCAAAACTAAGAGTATAATAAAACTATCATTTAAGAATCCAACTCCCGTTTAGTTATTAAGTAAAGTGTGTGTCTTTTTAAGATGTAAAGTTGTGTCATTTTAAAAGAGAGAAAAAGATAGATAAAGGAGGAGAGAAAGTTGAAAAAAAATTGTGGGTCCCACCTCTCTCTATGAGAGTGAGAGGATATAAGTTGTGTCATTTAACATTTTTCACCCAAAAAAAGGGACAAACAATTTTCCTTTAATTATTAGCCGATCTTTACTTTAGCCTACGGAAAATAAAATTAAAAAATCCCAAAAAATTAAAATTCCCTTCATCATTTATCACTTCAACACATATGACAAACATCCCTTAGAAATAAGCATGTTTAAGAGTTCCTGAAATCCAAAGCCTTGACTAAAAAATGGATCACATTCCTCTATTGTTCAATAAAAGAAAAAAAAAAAGGTAACGATAGATTTGTTTTTTTTTTTTTTGAAATATTCCAATTGGTTTATTGCTTCATACCTAATCTGATTCGGGGCGGTCTAGGATTAAGGCTTTAAACCCCTCCCAAAGGTAGTACTGGAGATATTCGAACACATATTTTCATATTCACCTGCTTAGCTCTCATGCGCCAACTGAACTACTACCATTTGATGTAACTATGGATTTGTGTATCTGCGGTACAGATAGTTGTTATTTTTCTCCTTTCTTTATAGGCTTTCTTTGAGCAAATTTTACTGGATGTCAAATTGAGAGATCTTCCATTCATGGCAAATTACGATTAGTATTCATCGCACCTGTTTTAATTGCATTTCGACTGAGTCCTTTTCTAAATTTTGGTCAAATACTTGTGACAAATCAGAATATTGTATAAAACAGATAGTTTTCCAAAATGATATATGAAGCATCACATCTCTTACCATAATTTTCAATAATAATGGGTTTCAACTTAAAACCATTTCCATAAGATACACTATAAGTCTTTTTGCAATTGTGGAGTCATGAAGGGGTTAAGAGGGGTGATCGTCCCCTCTCAAGTTCGTGCAAATCTCTCTCTTAGGCTGAGAGGTTAATAGCACAAACTGGCCTACTATTGATGAGGCTAAGTTGGCTGCCCTGCAAGATCCCATTTCGGATTCAAATATCAAGGAGGCTTTTTTCTCTATGAATGTTCTCAAAGCTCCTGGTTTAGATGGATTCCCAGCCTTTTTCTTCCAAAAAAACCGGGAATTAATGAAGAATCAAGTGGGGAACTGTGTGAAACAGATATGGAATAAGCCTGCTGAAGTGAGAGAACTAAACAAAACTTTCCTAGTTCTTATTCCTAAGCTAGCCAAACCAGAAAAGATAACTTGGTTTCGTCCAATTGCCCTTTGCTCAGTGCTCTATAAAGGCATTAGCAAGATCATTGTGGGAAAACTGTAACCTCTCCCAAATAAGATTATCTCTCCTCAACAAGTCGGTTTTGTCCCTCAAAGACAGATTTAGGACAACATTGTTATTGCACAAAAGATGGTCCACTTAATGAATAAGATGAAGGGGAAAGAGGGCTTCTTCACGATCAAGATTGACCTAGAAAAAACTTATGATCGTATGTCCTGGAATTTTATTAATAAAGTTTTAACTGAGATAAACATCCCGGAGTCTTTGGTGAAACTTATTAAGCATTGCATCACTTCAACTGAGCTGGAAATACTTTGGAATGGCTCTAAGGCAGACAGCATTTCCCCTAACAGAGGTTTGAGACAAGGAGACCCTATATCTCCCTATATTTTTGTGCTATGTATGGAAAAGCTTTCTCACTTAATTGTCAATCCCATAGAAAAAAAGAGAATGGAAACCAATGACAGCCGGCAAAGGTGGGCCCGCCATATCTCATCTCTTATTTGCTGATGATTTGTGGCTGTTTGGAGAAGCCAACATTGCTCAAATAAAGACAATAATGAGTTGCCTCACCAAGTTTGGCAACATGTCTGGTCAAAAGGTAAGTTACCTTAAGTCAAACATTTTCTTCTCTAAAAATGTTCCCATAGATGTTGCTAACTCTATTGTGGAGATAAGTGGATATGCTCATACGAAAAACCTAGGTAGATATATGGGTTATAGAATGAAACATGGCAGAATTAGCAAACTGCACTATGGAGAGATGATGGATAGAGTCAACGATAGGCTTCATGGCTGGAAAAAACAGTGCCTATCCATGGCAGGGAGAGTTACTTTGACGAAATCTGTCATCTCAGCTATCCCAATGTTTCATATGCAAAATAGCCTTTTACCTATGGGCATCTGTGAAGATATTGAAAAGATGCGAAAGAACTTTATTTGGGGAGATTCTGATTCTCATAGAAGCAACCATGCAGTTGGCTGGGAGCATCTAAAGCTCCCAAAAAATCAGGGTGGCTTAGGGATCCTCAACCTTCGAAATCAGAATGAAGCCTTTCTCCAAAAGTGTGCATGGAATATGGTTCAATCCCCATCTTAGCTTTGGGTTCAGGTTCTGATCTCCAAATATTGAAGAAAAAAATATATTCTAAAGGAGGTTTCTAACAAACCATGTGATTCCCATTTGTGGAGGAGCTTATGTAAGATCTGGCCGAAGATGATTAGTAACACTATTTGACAGATTGGTAATGGGAAGAAGATTGATTCTTGGAAGGATGACTGGGCTGGATTCAGCCCCAACCTCTTCACCTTTACACATACAATTCCTACTCCAGAAGATGTTGATCTCAAGATAAATAACAGTTTTTTTCTATCTGGGGAGGGCTGGAATGTACAATATCTGTTGAACCATTTCGACATCAATGTTGTGAATAAGATCCTTGCTATTCCTTACCCAGAAGGTGAAGCAGGAGAGGATAGTAGCTTGGAACAATTGGAATCCAGGTCAGTCTATTGTCAAACTTGCTTATAATAACCTTATGATTCCAAACATTTCTCCTTCCAATAGTTGCTGGGATCGTATATAGAAGTGGAAAAGTAAAGAAAGAATAAAAATGCTTATCTGGGAGAAAACCAAAATATATAGGACAATAAAAGTTGAATGAAGAGAGAATTGAAATTAAAGAGATGGGGTTATATTTATAGATAAGGTCGAAGATTCTCTATTTGTGAATTAGTATTAATGCTACGTGGAAGAGTTTTAACAAAAGAGATAATAGCCAAGTGGAGTGGATCTTCTAACGTTTGTCCTTTCTGCCCTGATAAGGTAGAGTATTGTTTACATGCCTATAGAGATTGCTACAAGGCAAAAATGGTATGGCTACTCCCTATGTTGCATCCTCTTCCGCCGGATTTCTTTGTGTCTAGCTCTTTTAGGGAGTGATTGATTTGTAATCTAAACATAAACATTAGGCACAATAGGGACTGTAGGGACTCTTTCTTTACCATTTGCAACTCTCTGTGGTTATGGAGGAACAAAAAGCTGCATGAAGAGGGTTTCAAGAGACCAAATGATCCATCTATATCTCTTGCTGCTCTAATTGAGGAAACTAGGTGTTGTAAGGTCAAAAACATAAAAGCTTCACTTAACAACCCCCCTCATTCCCCCTCATCTTGGTCTGGCCCAGATGAAGGATTTCTTAAACTTAATTTATATGGTGCTATGATTGGAGATAGGGCTGCTTGTGGAGGTCTCTTGAGGGATTGGAGTGGCTCCTGGTATGGTGGTTTCTCGGTTTTCATTGGTTTCTGCACCCCCCTACATGCTGAACTCTGGGCTGTGTTTCATGGGTTAGAATTTGCTTGGAATCATGGATGGAAGAAAATAGTGTTGGAATTGGACTCTTCTCAAGCTTTAAGCTTACTTACCAGTTATAGTAATGACACTCGAAAGCTCCATTTGGTAGCTAAGATTCGTGTTCTTCTCCGGAAAGATTGGACTGTTTTGTTGAATCAAATCCCGAGGAATTGCAACTCTCGTGCGGATTGAATTGCGAAGAAGGCAATGGGGGATCCCCATGGTCTTAACACAATCTCGTCCCCTCATTGTGAAATATTTATCAATCTTTTAGCTGCTGACCTCTTGGACTCTAGGCTTGATGCTGGCTACTCATAGAGGACTCTGAAGATGGCTTCTACTTTATTGTTTTTATCTTTTTGCTAGTAGTTTTTGTCTTTTGTTTCTATTTCAGTTTTATTTTTTCTGCTGGTGCTTTGCCCCTCTATGTCAAAAAAAAAAAAAAAGTACTTTAGATTACTTCACCCGCACCGCTCAAGCTCAACATTCAAACCTTCATCCCTTATTATTTCTCATGTATAAAGAAAACTCAGAGTTCTTCAAATTTTGTTAGGAATAGACCCCTATAATGTTATCTCATCTAAAATAGTGTGAATTTTACTTCCTTCGTCATTTCTCACAAAATTTCCTGACTCTGCCATTGTGACTTTTTGCACCCATGTAAAAAAGCTATGAAGTCAGTCAATAAGTCCATTGCCTATACAAATTATTTGAAATTAGATGCAACTGCAACGTCATGGTTTATAAATCGGATTGCCTAGCTATGAAGCACCGATACTTCAAAAACCCTAGCGTGTTGTGTCCGACACTTTCCGACACTCTCGGACACTTCGACACTCCCCGACACTCTAACACGCATTATAGAAATTCAAAAAAAAGGTTCAAAGGTTGCGTTGCGTTGAGTTTTTAGTTCCAACTATTAGATTTGTTAAATTACGATTACCATTTTATTAAATTTAATATAAATATTTGGGATATCTTATGTTTCTTTGTAAAATTTATGAATAATATAAGTTTAGATTCATTTTTTTGTTAAATTATTGAATATTAAATACAATATACACTATATAAATTAAAAATATTATTTAATATCAAAATGTGTCCTAACGTGTCGAAATCTAACATTTTTTAGAATTAACGTGTCGGAGTGTCGTGTCGTATCGTGTCACGTGTCGGTATCGGTACTACATAGTTGCCTAGTATCATCGTAAATTATAAATCGGATGTTCCATAGTGGCATGGTTTGCAATCGCTACTAATAAATGAAAAAAATTAAAATCAAAACAACACAAAGTATCCCCACTAAAGACTTCCTGATAGAAAAATTTATAGTCTCTAGCCAGCAACAATCTCATAATTTAATTAATTTCATATTCAATTCCCAACTCTGGTTACATCTGACATGAGAATAATGGTCACCAACTTCATATCATAATACCAAGTGTCTTAAACAAAATAAAAAAACACTAAGAATTCAGAAAAAAACATCAAAAGATTTTACTCATGACCAAAAAAACAAACGAAAAAAATTCCAAATCTGATAATCAAATTAATTAGTTGAAGAACCAAAATCATATATAAGATAAAGCTAAGGAACCAAATAATCCTAAATATGTTAAATGATAATTTCTCGAAAGTCACATTTCTTGTAATAAGATGCAAATTTGATCCAAGAAAAAACAAGAGGATTTGTAGGCTGCAGCAAGTTGTTTTCCTGTGAAGAATACTCAAACAAACCCTAATTGACTTAATTAAAGAATGGAAAGTAAAACCCTTAAATTGCAAAAACTAGACTCATCTCATTTAAATATTTGCAACGTTTCAACAAAGAAATTGATAGCTTCATGGTTTGGCGAATACATTTGGAAGAAGAAAAAATTACTTAAAAAGAAAAAAGAAAAAAAGAAAGAAAAGGGAGATAAAATTGTAACATAGAAGGCTAATAAAATAAAAATAAACAAATTATCATGGAGCATGATGAGGATGTGTTATATCTTTTTTGCGAAAAACCACCACATGGCATTCACGTTATTTATCTGGCTGATCTTATTGGAGTGGGAAGACCGCGAACTCTGGTGATCCAATAACTTATGTTTCTATTTTGGTGTTCTGTCTTTGTTTTGTTTGTTTTTATTGTTTGGGCTCTGGCCTCGTTAGCTATAAAAAAAAAAAAAAAAACAAGAAATTGAGTAAGCGTAACAAGAGGAGATGGCGCATAAATATAGAGCTTAGGCATTGATTGAGTATGGAGTTGCCATTGATAGAAGCGGATGAGTTAAACAGCTTGTTAGCTATTAAAGATGATAGCAAGTTATTCAAATTTAAAATATCCAAAATAAATATACCAAGTGTAAAAGAATTTGGAAGAAAAAATATGATATGTTAGGCCACGAGAGAGACAAACCAGTCAATGAAAACAAAATGCAAGAAAAAAAAGGGGGGAAATGGCCGGAAAGGGTAATTTTTCTATCTACGGATTAGAAGTACAAGGGAAACTATGTCATATTTACTATTTAGGGTAAGGATTAAATAAATGACCAAATCAAAAAAATCAAAACATTTGATTACTTAAAGACAAAATACTGTAATTAATTATAAGCATATTGTTTATTAAAAATGAAGAAGAAAGATAACATGCATAATAAAATATATCATAGTGACGAAGTAGCTTGATTGCACCTCTTTAAGAAGATTCTTCCCATTATTATTGAAAGATGTATCAGATATATGAAAATCAAATCTTTTAACACAATCTTTGTAAGGGTTTAGTGTTTGTATTTTTAAAGGATATAAAATATGTCATTTTAAATGAGAGAAAAATACAAGTAATAAAAATCATGGGAGAGAAAGTGAGTGATTTTTTTTAATTCTAAATTTTAAATAAAAAAATACTAGATTGTGTCTTTCTTTCACTTAAAATGATACAATACTACATCTTTTAAGTAGAGAAATATTTTTCCCTTTTTTTAAAGTTTAAACATATGAACCGGCCAATAATTTAGACTAAATTTTGTAAAATCTTATTTTATGAATTTTTTGTTACAATATTTACTTTAATTTATGAGAAATCATATTCTCATATTGCATAAGATTGATATCTTATATAGCATTCACATTGGGAAAAAAAATGTGGGCCCTACTTTGTTTGTATAAATTTAAACAAATACAACAAAAATTTGAGACTATGAAAAGGAAAGCCAAACTCGTCTAAGTTCCACATTATAAACTTAAATAGGTCAACATAAGAGCAAGTAGAAAGTGTTTTTTTTTTTTTTACTAAACAGTATGTGTGAAAATTAAAACATTTTCATCTTACTCTATATGCGCAAAAATTAATATTCATATCAACAAAACACAAATGAGATTAAATTTTTGAAAGGATAAATATACGTGATTTTTATATTATTTTAAGATTTAATAACTTTTTATCATATATAAAAAAGTTATTGAAAATAGATCCTCTACAGTCTTGTTAGAAATTGCATGAAATCTGAACCATAAAAATATGATAGTATATAACAAAATATTACTGAAAAATATATCTTAACAAGTTTGAACCTTTTATCTCTGCACCCAATTTTATAGGAGACTTAATTGAATTTTTGTTCTATATTCTTAAAACAGTGGTCCCAGAAGGAAAACGAACCGTGATAACTAAGCCCTGTCTTAAAGCTATGGTATGGCACTGCCAACTTGTGATGTAACCCCCACAATCAAAATATAGTCTTAATTCTTTTTATTTTTTCAATATTATACATTTGTGAAGGCTTAGAAAAAGTCTCATCAGTGACACTTCAGAAATCTTTATGAAGAAACTTGGGGAATAAAAAAATAAAAAGAAGATCACGTTACGTGGTATATATGCTCACCTAATGTATTTATAAAGGAAAAAAATATAGATAAGGTATATGTATTTATTCTCAAAATAACATTGTTTTGGTATTGAAATTTTAAAAATAAAATTTATTATAATCCTGAAATAAATTAAAATTATAAAATTATCATAATTTTCGCTCTAAAATAACTTCATATTAAATTTACTCCAAATAACTTATCGCGGTGACTATAGAAAAACGAACACATTTATAAATTGGGTTTTATAATTCTCATTTAACATGAGAAATTGAATTTTCCTACACATCTTTTGATTTCCGTGCTAATGTGGATCCTATATATAATTTTTTCTGACATACGAGTCTCATATGCTTTTTATCTCTACAACATAAGAGTTTAATTCTAATAGAGAAATATAAAACCGTTATAAATTATATACAAGTACACAGCTGAGAGAATATTCTCAACTGCGGGATTGGCTGATCCCAAGCTCTTGGGGCTTTCTCGTAATTGGCATTTGGCAGTGACCTACCTCTGGACCTTGATTGTTATTGCTTGAAGTGCGATAGAACTAATTATTAAAATTTAGAGGAGGGTTATATGGCCTCATTATTTAATTCTTATCCTTATTATTTTTTTTATCATCGTTAAACTAAATTTAAATTAATGGTTTTAAATATAATATATTTTTTAAAATTTTTCTTCTCTCTTTCTTAGTTTTCTTGACTACTTATATCTTCTTCTTTTTTTAACCGTTAATTTAAATTTAATCTAATAATAATAAAAGACAGTTAAGGTAGAAAGATTAAATACACAAGTAATATAATTATGAAAAAATTTGTTTTATTTTTTTTTTGTTGAAATTTTTTTTTATTATTTTAAAGGATATGAAATTATGTCGTTTTAAATGAGAGAAATAGATAAATCATAAGTGGACAAAAAAAAATAAAAGTATGGGTACCACCTTTATATAAGAGTAAAATGATACAAGTTATATCATTCAAAAGAATAAATATCTTTTCTTATAATTATTGGGAATGATCTATTTATAAACATTTTTTTTACAAATTACACTAAGTTTGACCGGTTATACATTTTTATTTGAAATATGACCGGTCAGACATAATATAATTTATAAACAAAAAATTTGTAAATATAACTTTTAGCCCGATAATTATTTAGTAAAACTTATTCTATGAACAAACAAACTATCATATTCTTGGATTGCATTGACTAGACTAATTTGATCGTTGGTTGCAATGGTGAGGATGGAAATTGATGCGTAGGTTCTTTGTGGTTTTTTACGCATTTTCAATATGACTCCCATCGCATGCCAATGGATATTATTTTCATTCAAAATGAGATATTTATAATTAATAAATAAGTCGTTAGCAATTGTCTCCATTTTTTATCCCTTCGGCGCTGACAATTGACATGATAACTTATCAATATTATTATTGGTGTCTTGTTTCAATTGAATGAATATAACGAGTAAAGGGTAAAAGAGCAGCACTTAAATTATTTTTTATCAATAGTTGTTCTGGTTATTCGATGGCTATCTTTTTTTTTTTTTTTTTTTTTTTTGGTACAGTCGATGGCTATCTTTTATGTGAACTGTTCAATCGTTAAATTAAAAATGCTTTTGAATCAGTTTTAAAAAATTATTTATAATATAGTTTAATAATTGAAAAAAAAATCTTACTTTTAACTTCTAAAAAATTATAAAAATAATCTTTTTTAAAGTTATTATTTTTTAAATATATTATCTTATTATTATAAATGCTTTTAAACATGTTTTTAAAAAAACACTAAAGCTTGAGATACTATGCGTCTATGCGTTGGATAAGGTTTTTACGCTGTACACGCTGAGAAGGTTTATGTGCCGACAGGGAATCACCCCAACTTGACGACTTTTGCCAGGGTGTCTCTCTCTTGGTCCTGCCAAAGGGCTGTTATTATAAATTTATAATAGTGAATTATATTTTCGATAAAATCAAAGGGTTTTATATGGTGTTATTAAATCCGACCCGGGCATCGACCCGGTCGGGATATTGGGTCACTGGTCAGATCGGCAGGTCACTGGTCGGACCGGTTGATCCGGATACATAAAGATATATATATAAAATATAGATATGAATATATAAATTCAATTATATTTTTCATATCTAAAATGAATTAAATAAGGTTCACTAGATAAGCTAAAAAATATGAAGTATAAATAAATAAAAATGCACGTTATTACTATGTCAATTTAAATTGCAACTCAGAATCCTCAGAAACATACCTCTCAATGACATTGAACTCATGTTTTTTCAAATTCAACTATATTATAATAACATATGTCATATTCTCTTAATTTATTATTCCACAAATTGCTTCAACATTGGAAACTAAAATCTGAGGTCATTGTAGAAGGGTATACTAAAATTATAAAAAGTTTTTACAATGAGTTTTACATTTTTTTCTAATAAAATGAAATAATTTTGGTTTTTTGGTTTTTTTTTTAAATACATGACCCGACCGGGTCAACGGGTCACCGATTTTGACTAGGTTTGGCAGGGTTTTGACCGGGTTTGACTGGGTCGATGCATGACTGGTCCAATGCTTGACCCGGACTGGTCCAATGACCGGGTCACCGAGTTCTGGGTCGGGCTGGGTTTTAGAACATTGGTTTTATATATGTCTCTAGGAAACTTGTAGTGTCATGTTACTCTAATACATTTGATGTGGGTCTCACTCAAAAAGAAAGAAAGAAAAAAAAAACAAGGTGGGGCCATCATTTTTTGTGAGAGTAACGTGACACTACAAGTTTCCTACAACATTATATACATAAAACCCAAAATCAAATACATAAAAAACGAGTCGTACTAATTTTGAATTAGGGTAAAGTGTGTGTCATTTAAAAGGATGTAAGGTTGTGTCATTTTAAGAGAGAGAAAGAGATAGATAAAGAAGGAGAGAGTTGACAAAAAAATAAAGGTGTGGGTCCTACCTCTTTACGAGAGTAAAAGGATATAAGTTATGTCATTTAAAATGATAAATGTTTTCCCTTTTAAATTATAATTTATTATTGAAAATCTAAATTATTTAAAATATTTGTATTATTCTTTCTTTTTTTCACGGTTGATTCCTGATCGTAGATAAGTTGAACTCTTTCATGGAATGTTTGGTAGCAGAATTTTTTTTGGGTGCCTGAAAAAATTAACATGGATTTCCTAATTAACCATGTTTGAGAGGAGATTTTTAAAAATTTACATATCATTCTGATTTGCATAGACATCTCAGTTTATGTATAAAATTAAAAAATTATTGACATTTCAAAGTAAACGAAATTAGGCAAGCAAAAATTTCGACAGACATATCCTGTTGATAACGTGCCAAAATTGCTTTTTTTTTTTTCCTCCAACAAAATTACCCCGAAATTAATGGATGAATGAATAATACTATTCATTTGAAAGTATGACACTTTGTGGAAAGTATGAAACTTTGTGGAATCCGAAGCATATATTATTCTGAGATAAGGGTGGGCGAAGGGGTGGTGGAAGAGGGTGATGGTGAGTTGAAGTGAGGAGTGGATTGGTGGTTATGGTGGTGAATCACTGGTGATGTGTGAAGAGGTTGGAGGTTGAGTAAATATAGAAGAGAATCAAGAGAGAGGTTAAGAGAGCTACGATTGTGGGGATGGAGAAGAAGCCCATTGATACAAACCCATGTTTCCATATATGTAACTGCATCTCCATATTTTCTGTATTGTTTAGTTGGGTAGTTATTCTCCATATGGTTTAGTTGGGTAGTTATTTTCTATTATGTTTTTATTGTTTATGCTTGAGTTGTAATCCTTATTTAAAGACCATTATGAATGAAAAGATAGGAGAAAATTGTTTCTTTTAATTTCTTTTTCTCTTTTTCTTAAGTTTATCCTTTTTGCTAAAAGGAACCTATCATTTGAGTTCACTCTCCTCATCCATGTTTGAAGGAACACACTTCAGAAAACTTGAAGAAACCCAAGAAATCCATGCCAACAAATCAACAAACTTTTCGAAAACTCTACCTAAGCTCTTTCCCAAATCAACAACTTCGTGAAACATCTACCAAAACTTCCACACAAATTTCTGACCTTACTAAACAATCCAATCAGACCGTTCACCTTCTTAATGAGGTTCAGACTACTCTTACCAATTTAATAGGACGTATTGATCAACTCATGCATATC
The DNA here is from genome assembly GCA_032173675.1 of Gastrolobium villosum. Taxonomy (NCBI): domain Eukaryota; kingdom Viridiplantae; phylum Streptophyta; class Magnoliopsida; order Fabales; family Fabaceae; genus Gastrolobium; species Gastrolobium villosum. The sequence goes on from JAVKPL010002527.1 coordinate 97,964, forward strand.
CCCCAAACCACCAATAACCCACCTCCGCCGCCACCGCCACCACCTCCACATTTCCCACCTGTCCTTCAACCTAGACCCTTCAAACTTGACTTCCCATGCTTTGATGGAACAAATCCTTCCGGCTGGCTCTTCAAAGCTACACAGTTCTTCGACTTTCACCATACTCCACAACATCAAAAACTCCAAATTGTCTCTTTTCACATGGACGGACCAACCCTTGCTTGGTTCCAGTAGATGCACTCCAACCACACCTTCCATGACTAGCACGATTTCATTATGGCACTTGAATCCCGTTTTGGTGGTTCTCCCTACGCTGACCACATGGGATCACTTGCAAGACTCCAACAGATGACTATTTTTCAAGCCTACATCACTGCATATAAGTCCTTAGCAAATCGCATTTCCAACCTCCCATCAGAGTTCCTACTTCACAACTTTATCTTTGGTCTTAAACCAACAATCCGGAAAGCGGTTCAAGCACTCCAACCAACAACCATCTTTCAAGCCCAAGGTCTCTCCAAACTCCAAGAAGACAAACTCTCTGACCTCTCATTTGTATCCACTTCACCATCAAATCCCCCACCAGGTGTTCGACGATTAATTGCAGAAGAAATGAAAGTCAGACGAGAACAAGGGCTCTGTTTTAATTGCGATGAACACTTTTACTCCTTGATGATAATCAACCTGACCCAACATCAAATGACCTTCCCCAATCTTGGGTACATCAAGAACCTTGGGTACAAGGTTGATCTTGATGGAGAGGGGAATGATACAAACCCATGTTCCCATGAATATGTAACTGCATCTCCATGTTTTCTGTATTGTTTAGTTGGGTAGTTATTCTCCATATTGTTTAGTTGGGTAGTTACTTTCCATTATGTTTTTATTGTTTATTCTTTAGTTGTAATTTTTTTTTTTTTTTTTTTTGGAAACAGTAATTTTTATTTAAAGACCCATTATGAATGAAAAGATAGGAGAAAATTGTTTCATTTAATTTTTTTTCTCTTTTTCTTAAACTTATCTTTTTTGCTAAAAAGGAACCTATCACCTAGGAAGCACGGACACTTGTAAAAACAGGAAGAGTCGGGTCCGACACGCTCCGACACGGCGACACGCTCCGACACGGTGTCGGACACGCGGTTGACTTTTTCCGACACGTTGACCATTCCGACACGCGAATTTGACCGTGTCCGACACGGTCAAATGACATTTTCGTAATTTTTAAATTTTTAAATTTTTTTTTTAAATTTTTAAAAAAAAATTAAAATTTTTAAAAATTTTTTTTTTTAAAAAAATTAAAATATATTAATAAAGCTTCCACATGATCATATCAATTTTATTTTTTTGTCTTTTTTCCCCTTAAGTAGATAAGAGAGCATCTTAGCATCATTGTTGTCAATTCCTATTACGCTCTTATTGTATCTCATTCTCTCTGATCTCTCTCTAATATGATTTGATCTCTCTATCTGATATTATGTCTCTCTCATCCCAGTTTTTATTTTTTTTATTAAAGCTTCCATTTTTATAACGTGATGATGGTATTATTAATTTAGTTTCATTTTTTTGTTAAATTATTAAATATTAAATAAAATATAAACTATATAAATTAAAAATATTATTTAATATTAAAACGTGTCCCAACGTGTCGAAATCCATAATTTTTTAGGATTGACGTGTCGGAGTGTCGTGTCGTGTCGTGTCACGTGTCGCGTGCCGTATCGGTGCTACATAGCCTATCACCCATGAATGACCCTTCAACACGCCAAAGAGAGAGAGAACGAAAAAAATTGCCACAATATTTTACCACCCTGATTCAAAAATTGCTTTTTTTAGTTAAGGGGTACTTTTATAATTTCATCACATTTTCGCATTGATATTTTATCTTTAACCAAATATAGATTCAGCAAATTTAAATTAGTTTTTTTTTATAATATTTTGATCTATCGAATAATTTATTTTTTAACTTTTCTATCAAATTGACTTTTTCACCATATTTCCAATAATTATTATTTTTATCATAAAAAAGTTTTTAACGCCCCAGCTAACCCTGTACAACTGTATTCTAGTTCGTTCTCTTTTTCTTACACCCTTAGGGCCATTTGGTAGGAAGTATTTTATAGGATTCCGGGGAACTGAATTTTTTTAAATTTTTAATTTTCATATATTATCGTAAATTGAATATTTTCATCATACTTTTGAAAATCGAGATTTCTGAATAAAAAAAAAAAATCTACTCTACCAAACTCCCCCTTCATAGCAAAAGTTGAATGATTGTCAAATTGAACAGGTAACAAAAGCGTTGACAAACAAGAATGACAAAAAATCAAACTTGATCTGAATAAAATATAGGCCCACCAGGGCCCAGCAACGTATGAAAGCCCAAGCACAGTAAAGACCCAGAACAAAGCATAAGGAACGAGCTCGGATGCGATGTCCTCATCGCGGCACACAAGACGCGATGCTCTCATCACGGCATACAGTTCTCACATCGCTTACGAAACCTTCTATGGGAAGTAAACTTAAGGCTAAAGGCAATTCCACCACGTCTTAACTCCAGTAAACGGTGGACAGCTCCAGCTTGCCGCCACTCTACTACTAGGCACAAAGGAAGATAAGGCTACCCAGGTCTCCGACTGACCTGCAGCCCAAGGCTGGCCACACAAAGGTCAAACCGCCTTAACAAAGGCAGCATCACAACTATTATATAAACACACAATATACCACCAAGGTACGATCATCCTTTACTTTCACTACATAATACATCTGTCGCCTCTGATACTGACTTAAGCATCGGAGTGTCTTCGCAGGTACCCCTCATTTGGTGCATCCTGAAGGACAAAGGGCTCAAGCCTCACTCTAACAATCATACCTGGCCTAGGCCAAAAACCTCTGAAGGAGTCTCAACCGTGTGTGATTAGCCTTAATACGTTTTGGATTGTCCACACCGTATTTGGTTTGATCAAAACTCAAACCTCCGTATGTTTGAAGCACACAAGATATCGAGGCGGGAGACGGTGTATCTCCAATTTATATATAATATAAAAGCTATTCTATTATTATGGTCATATAATAAAGGATTTTATAAGAGTTACGTTATAAGAAAAGTTATTGTGTTATGTTATAGAGATTGGTTTTGCGTGCCGGAATTTTTTTTTTTTTTGCTGCGAGCCCCACAAAATGTTGTGTGTGTAGAAAATTTTTTATGGTCATGTTAAATGATAGACGATAAACCCTATAATAAACTTTTAGTGTTTGATTTTTTATTATATGATTATGTCTTTTGAGTTTTTATTTTTTAATTTGCTCTCCTTTCCGACCTTTTAAATTTTAATTTTTCAAAAGTAGAGATTCAGTACAATTATTTATAAAAAGTTAAAAAGATACAAGATTTAATATAAAAATATATTTTGGTAAAATATTAGTTTACATATTTACAAATTTTATTTAATTTTAATCTTATAAATTTTAATGATTAAAATATTTAAATAAGTTTCCTCGAAAAGTTGAAACAATTTTGTAGTAAAATTAAGAGACATGCAATACGTGATTTTAAATCTTGCAATAAACCGTGTGACTAAAGATCCACTCCTCGTTGGTTCTCAGTGAGCTTCCCCAAAACTCGTATCTACGGCGGATACGTCTTCTTTTAATAAAAATAATATTAAATTAATACTAAAATTTTATTTAATTTATGTTAAAAATGATAATTTATATTTCCATTAATCCATCCATTATAATCCGCACAAAACATGTGTAGATGAAGTAATTACATATTAGTAAGTGCTAATACTAATGAAATGGAAATAAGTGAGTGAATTAAAAAAGAAATGAGCAAATGCAATATTACACTTATTTAATTATAAAGCAATCATCTCACCCAATACCTCAAGCTGATAAGGAAGGGGATAAATAATTTTATATTATATCTCTTTAATACATCCTTAAATGCAAAAGTCCTTTCGGACTTGAAGCGTGAATATTACACAAGTTCAACTTTTTTTATTTTATCTTGTGCTGACTTTATTTCAGTTGAAAATGTGAATAGTAATTATTGAATTCATGACCTTATATCACCTTGGCTCTAATACATTGTAAAAGAATCATTTCACCTAAAAATTTAAGCTTTTGAAGAATTGTTAATGATTTTTATATTTTCTCAAACATTAATCAGAAAGATATAAATGAATTTAGTATTCTTCTTTCTCTTTTTGAAAGGTGTGGATTAATTTTTTTCTCGCTTCAAAGCCTTTCTTCCATATAGGAATATTATTAGTTAAGTTGGCAAGTTGGGTCAGCACGCAGTAGAAGGTTGGGGTGAGAAGCCTTACCTCATAGGAATCCAATTCAGGTATGGAAGCGCATGCTATTTCAAAGAAGAAGCTGGTCTAAGTGTCCATAATGAGCAAGATATTCAGGATCCTCGCCCATACCCTTTTTTGATAGATCATTCGAGTGTCACCCATCCCGGGATAACAGTAACCGACGTCGGTTTTCTCATTTTGGTTGTGCTTGAAAGCATGACATGGGACAAGATAGTTACATACTTTCATCAGTGGGGTCTTGGTTGGGACCTTATAATTATTCTCGTTAAAATAATTTTTGCATATAAAATAGTGCACTTGACACGGATGGATTTGAAAAACTGTCAATCTGTAACTTCGAAGGAGATAAGGTTCAGTGTGTGTCTCTCTTTTTTCAATACATTGTCAAGTGTTTTTGTTATTTGTGTCTCTCTCTCTCTTTCTTTTTTTATTGCTGTTTTAAGAAAATAATAATTTTAAAGGTTAAAAAATTGAAAAGTTAATAAAATATAAATAAAAAATTAAAAGCCAAAAAAAATTATGTAATAAAGATATCGAGATTTAGAAATAGCTATGAATGATAATATTGAAAAAAAATTATTGTTATATGCATATTTCCTTAAGTAGCCCCATCTTATATGTTATGCATATTGATTTAAGGATATTTTAGTCTTTTTGATTTAATTAATTAAAATGTTGTTTGGCCATCTATATTGTATCTGATTGTTTCTCAATTTAGTCACTTGTGAAATGTACTCTTTCTTATTATCAATATATATATATATATATATATATATATATATATATATATCTACCTGAACTCCATTAGGGTTTCTTTTCGAAACACATTTTCTTACCTATTAATCTTGTTTCTGGCCTGCTTTCTTTCTGGTTTTGATTCTGCTGTATGTTTGTAGGTATCAATTGGTTGATTGGTGGTGTTATTGGAAGGGTGAGGTTTCCTCAATATTGAAGACCCTCAAGGTTGCAGGGAGGTGGTGCACTTGTGTGTGAAGGTTTCTGGTAACACAAGCACTCCATGTGTGATTCGTGTGTTGCAGTTGTATGATCTTGTTGTATTTGTGGTAGCATAATAGTATTAGGGTTTCATTAATTGGTTGTGTAATAATTTGGAGCTTTAGGGTTTTTTGTTAGGCTTTGGGTGATTCAAAGTTAATGTGGATATCGTGTATCTTTTGTTCTTGATTTCATAGTGCAAGCTCCAGGTAATGGACTCTCATAGTGACCCTGTGGATGTAGGAATCTTGGTTTAACACCAAAGTTCCAAACCACTCAAATTATATATTGTGTGTTCTTTTCTCTCCTTCATCTCTGTTTTATTGTTAAAGAAGTTAGTATCCTTCGTATGTAATTTCAACAATTAGTATCTAGAGCTTAGGTTCTGTGCCTTTCTTTCTTCGTATATGTGCTTTTTGCAATTGCTGATTATATGTTGCTTGCTTCCTTTTTTGCAATCTTTTATTGCATGCTTCAGTTGTTTCTTGTAATTGCTGTTATTTTTAGATTTTGTGTATCGAGAATATTTTTTGTTATCTATTTTGTGCTTCATTTCCCCGTCTTTCTTGTATTGCGCATGTTTTCCTTGCTATCTTGGTCTCTGGAAGTCATCAAGATGGGCACTGCACGCGTGGAGGTGGAGAAATATGATGGAAAAGAAGTCTTTAATATATGGAGGAAGAAAATAAAGGCTATATTGGGTCACCAAAAGTGCTCCAAGGCCTTAGGTGGTGTTAAGTACCTTCATGTTACCCTAAGTACTAAGGAAAAGGAGGAAATGTTGGAGACAACTTATAGTTTGCTGATCTTGCACTTGACAGACAATGTCCTTAGACAAGCGGACGATGAAACCACGGCTACTGGGGTTTGGTTGTAGCTGGAATCACTGTTCATGACTACATCCTTATCAAATAAAATTTATCTTAAAGAAAAAAATGTTTGGAATTAAAATGGACTTTAATAAATCATTAAATGAGAATTGAGATGAATTTCAAAGAATAACCAAAAGTCTAGCTAATATAAATCAGAAGGACTTGGATGAAAACTAAGCCATTATACTCCTAAGTGCCTTACTTGAGACTTCCAAAGATGTGAAAGATGCAATTAAGTATGGTGGGGAGTCTTTGTCCCTTAAGGATGTGTTGACAACCATTAAGTCTAAGAAATTGGAGATGAACTCTAATAAAAAGGCTCTTGTAGAGGGGTTGAATTCAAGGAGGAGTTTAAGAAAAAGCCTTAGTTTAATAATAAGAGTAAAAGTAATAATAACCCAAATAAATAAGGATCAAGGTAAGCAAAAGGTGACATGTTGGTTGTGCCACAAGGAAGGGCACCTGAAAAAGAACTATCGGGAGAAAGGAAAGCAACAAGTTGCCCATTCTAATAACCAGAAGATAGATTATGCAAATCTTGTTAAGTGGTTATAATAATGGTTAACTTCTGGTCTTGTCAAATAACTCCACTCATTTAGAGTGGGTGTTGGATTAAGGGTGTGCATATCACATGACACCCAAGAAAGAGGGGTTATGTGGTTTTAAACCTCTTAAAGGAAGTAAAGCATTAATGGGAAATGATGATACCTGTTATTTGGGGTGTCAAAATAGATCGACACGACACGAATACATGCAACACGAACACAAATTTTTCGTTAGTGTCAGAATTTTCGACACGAACATGACACAAACTTTTTTCTGGTTGACATTAATAACACGCAAACTATGGGTCAAAATGATAATTGACCAAAAAAATAAAAATAAAAGGTCGAAATAAAAAAATTAAAAAAATAATAAAATATGTGTCAAATTCATGTTGACACGACACGCGACACGACACAAATTTTTTGTGTGTCCTGTTTTCCTAACACTAACTTGAAACAAATATTTTTTTCGCGTCGCAGGTCGACCTATCTGTCATAACCTGCTTTGACATCCCTACTTATTAGGTAACAGATATTGGGTCTGTCAGTTTCAAAATAGGTGATGGGTCAGTCATAATCTTAGGGGATTTGAGATTTGTCCCCACCCTAAGGAGAAATCTAATATCCTTGAAGATGTTAGACTTAAATGGATACACCTTTAAGAGTGAAAAAAGGACTTTAAAGATTGTTAAGGCGTCTAGGGTGGCTATGAAGGGTAAGTTGGTTAATGGATTGAATATCTTGGTGAGGCCATGTGATTGAAGTCTTTTGTGGCCTTGAAGAGTTCTTATATGCCCATTCTTTGGCATAAAAGATTAGGGAACATTAGCAACCAAGGGTTGCAAAAGCTACGTAAACAAAGGATCCTTCCTTTGAAGAAATTTTTACTTATTGACTTATAGAAAGTTGTATCCTAGGGAAATCCTATAGGAAAAGCTCACAACAGCCAAAAATCAAACAAAAGGGACCCTTGATTACATTCACTCTAATTTTTGGGGTTCTCCCAATATTCCTAGTTCTTTTTTGGATTGCCACTACTTTGTCTCCATTATAAACTTTTATTCAAGGAGGGTGTGGACCTACTTCCTTAAACAAAAGGATCAGGCACTTGATTGCTTCAAGGAATGGCAGGTTGTTGTTGAAACTGAGAAAAACATAAGGGTTAAGGTACTTAGGACAGATAATGGTCTTGAGATTTGCAATAGTCAATTTTTGGATTACTTTAAGGAACATGGCATTGTTAGACATAGAACATGTGTTGAAACACCTCATCAAAATGGAATAGCTAAGAGGATGAATAGAAAAATGACGAGCAATTGACTTATGTAATGTAGGACAATTGGGTTGAATTGGAGCATTGTAGTAACGATTAAGCTTGAAAGACTTAAAGCAATAAATGAGGAGCAACCATTTAATGAAAGTCTCCCTAAATATGTCTTCTGTACAATGTCTTGTATCCAAGATGGTGGATTTGGATCTCGTGCTATTCATAGAAGTTGTAGATCTCTCTTTTATCTTTCCAACGAGACTAAGATCACATCAATTGGAAGAGTATAGCTCAAGTTATGGTGCCCATTTTAAAGCCCGGTTGCGACCCACTAATACTCATTCCGGGATTTTCACCAAAATTTAGGGCTCCTACACATATTTAATCTATTTTTATGAGGAATCATATAACACTTGACAACAGAAATTTAGTTTTGTTCATATAAGAACATTCTTCATGCTTTGGAACACCATAGACGAGTTAGATTCAAGAGTAGCTGGAAACCTTGAAAATTCATTGCGCCTTCACACAAATGGAGCTTGGGTAAGCTTTCTTATTTTCTTAATTCCACTATGTTAGGCTAGTTTTTTTTTTATAGTTAGGGTTAGATGGAACCCAATTGAATCTTTATATTTCTGAATTAATCTTTAATGTAATTTTTTTCTTTTTATATTGAATGAATGTGTGTTTGCTTAATGTCTTCTATGAGTTGTTCTGACAATAGGGATCTTGGTATATGAGTTTTTTTTGACTCATTCATCATTAATTTGCATGACTCTAAGAATATACATATGAGTTGTGCCATTTTTGTGATTATAGATATTAATGCTTGAATTCTTTTAAGAAACACCAAAGAATTAGGATTCTCTTAGGGGAGTAAAGGGTTAGAATACTAGGGAATTGAGTTTTAACTAATTTAGGTAAATTAATGGGCAATATAAAAAGGGTGATTAATTAATATTTTAATTCAAAACATAAATGGGAGATTGGGGGAAATTGAAACCTAGCTACGTTTCTTGTTTGTTAAGTAATCCAAATTTTACATTCTTGTTTAGTTATTTAATTTAGTTTTCATTAAATTATCCTAATCAATTGTCCAACTTAAGTGTAAATAGTGAATTAGTGGTTGAAATCTAATCGTCATTGGAAAAATCTCTTACTCATACACTTTATTGCCTAAACGACCGGTGCACTTGCCGAAGTCGCAACAACCGGGACACTCATGAAGATAATGTAAGTTCTAATTTGCGTAATAACGTTGATTTTTTATATATATATATATATATATATAGAGGTAGGATCCTTTGACACCGGTGTCAAATTTGAAATTTGACACCTCATTTGAGAGCCGTTACATCAAAAAAGATCAATGGTGTCACATGCTTACAAATCAGAGTCGTTGATCTTTTTTGATCTAACGGCTCTTCATATGAGGTGTCAAACATCAAATTTGACATCGGTGTCAAATGATCCTACCCCATATATATATATATATATATATATATATATATATATATATATATATGGGCAAGATATTCTTACACCGATGTAAGAGTTAGAACTCTTACACTCAATTTTGACCATTGATCCACTTGTACCCAATGGCTTACATTACTTAAAAATTTGAGCCTTTAGATATAAGTGTGATTAATGGACAAGATTAATAGTGTAACTTACACTGGTGTAAAATGATCTTATCCTATATATATATATATATATATATATATATATATATATATATATATATATATATATTAAAAAAAAATCTAAAAAACAGGGATGAGCGGTGGCCGACCCTAGCCCCTCCCCTAAGTCCGCCTCTAATTAGAGACATTATCTCTAATGGCCAGGTTGAGATGGAGAAGGTCTCCACTTCATGGAATCCTACTAACATTTTCACCAAGTTTGTTCATGTCAACAAGTTTAAGGCTGCTTTAAGCTTGTTGAAGATTCTGGACCAATCTTGTTGAAAATGTAAGATCGAGGAGGCTATCTCCAATTTTATGGTACTTGTACGTGCCACCTTATGAAAATATGGGGGAGTTTGTTATATGTGTATTTCCATAAGTAGTCTCATCGTATATTCTGTTATGCATACTAACTTAAGGGCATTTTATTCTTTCTGATTTAATGAATCAAAATGCGGTATTTGGCCATCTATATTGTATCTGATTGTTTCTCAGTTTAGTCAGTTAAGAAATACACTCTCTCACGAAATCCCTTTGTGAGTTCTGCCTGGGTTTCTTTTCAAAACCCATTTTATGACCTGTTAATCTTGTTTCTGGGTTGCTTTCTTTCTGGTTTTGTTTCTGCTATATCTTTGCAGGTATCAATTGGTTGATTAGTTATGTTATTGAAAAGGTGCTTCGAGATTGAAGACTCTCAAGGTTGCAAGGAGGTGGTGCACTTGTGTTTGGAGGTTTCTGGCAACACAAGCACTCCTTGTGTGATTCGTGTACTCCTGTTGTATGTTCTTGTTGTATTTGTGGTAGCATTACTGGGTTAAGGTTTCATTAATTGGTTGTGTAATAATTTGAGGCTTTAGGATTTTCTGTTGGGCTTTAGGTGATTCAAAGTTGTTGTAGATATATATCGTGTATCTTTTATTCTTGATTTCATAGTGCAAGCATCAGGGAGTGAACTTTCATAGTGTGACCCTATGGATGTAGGAATCTTAGTTTAACACTCAAGTTTCGAACTACTCAAATTTCTTGTGTGTTCTTTTCTCTTCTTCATCTCTGTTTTACTATTAGGTAGTGTTTAATTGGGGAGAAGTGAATATTTTCCTAACTAAGTGCAGGTGGTATTGTGATTTCTCCATGTTTGGTAAAAGCATTTCGTTTGTTTTTCCCGTCAATTAGCTTTTTCTAACATTTGAGAAAAACAAGTAAAAAACGGGATAAAGCACTGTTTAGGAAGCTGTCTAAGAACGCGGTATTGTTGCGGAAAGCGGATAAATGAAAAAAGGTGATCATATTCAAGACAACTTTACCCCTCTTCAAGACACGACAAACATAGACTATGGTTTTAGTTAATGGATACCTCACTGCACATGTCCAACAAAAAGAGTCGACAATACATATTGGAAAATCATAATTTTATAAAAAGGTTAATTTCGTCATTTTCATTCTTTTTCCCATCATAATTTTATTTTCAACCAAACATACATCATTATATTTAACCCAATTTTTCCGGTAATATATTGCGATACCAAATAATTTTTTTTTAACTTTTCTATCAAACTATCTTTCCAACATCTTTCCAACGTTTTTCCTTATAATTACATTTTCCCACTTTAAAAAAATTTCTCCTAAACCAAACATTACATTAAAGAAGTTACTATCCTTCGGTTGGGATGTAAGTTCAAAAATTATTTAGATATATAAATTACAAAGTTCTTGAACTTGTACTTTAGTTCTACGGTCAAATCAATACTATTTATTTGATGGAAAAAATATTTGGTTTTTTAAATGACACAATTTATGTCATTTTACTCTCACAAAGAGGTGAGACCCATATTTTTATTTATTTTTTTGTCCATTCTCTCTCCTATAATATATATTTTTCTCTCATTTAAAATGACACAATTTTACGTCCTTTAAAATGACACATATTTTTTTCCCTTATTTGATTCTTAATTCGCCCGACTTCATGAGCATATGTTGCCAATCTTTTAATGTGACTTAGAAATTATGGCAACGTTTTTTTCTTTTTTTGGTAACAAGTATGGCAACGTTTAATATCTGTTTGATTTCTTCACTTAAGAATATTAATCATATTCAATGTTCCTAGCTGAATGTGTTTTATTTTTATTTTTCACAATCGGTTCTTTAGAAACTTAATTAATTCGGTTTGGATACGGTAACACACGAGGATTGCTTGCTTTTTTTTTTTTTTCAGAATAAATACCTTTTTGCTCCTCAGCAAATTTCATGATGCCCGCTTTAGTCCCTAGCAAATAAAAAGGTTCATCGTGGTCCCTAAGAAATTCAAAATGGATCCATTTCAGTCCTTTTAGGGACTAATATAGATTTTTTTGAATTTGTGAGGAACCACAATTTCAACTGAATGGGTCCATTTTAAATTTCTTAGGGACCACGATGGGTCTTTTTAGTTGCTAGGGACTAAAACGAGCGTCGTGAAATTTGCTGAGGACCAAAAAAAGATATTTACTCTTTTTTTTATTTTTTGTTTGATTTAGCAACAAGTTTTCGCGTATCATATAAATTATACAAATGGTTTCTCATTTCAAGCTTGCAACATGTCGACATTGACATCTATGAAGCACCGATACTGATACGTCATTTTCGATACGTTCCCGATACGTGTGTCCGATACGTTCTTTCAAAAATACTAATATTTCGATACGTTCCGATACGTCTTAGTATTAAATAATATTTTTAATATAGTGTACTTCACATTAACAAAATATAATAAAATCATAGGCACAAATATATCATACGTCTTTGATTTATGTTTGACTCCATTCTATTATGTTAACAAAATAAAATCATATTAAAAATACAAAATACAAAATCATGTTAAAATAAAAAATTAAAAACAGAATATACAATATACAAATATACATAATATAACAATATAAATTTTATGTAAATAGAATATACAAATATAATATAAAAATATAAACAAAAGAAAAATAATTATATACAAATATAATAATATAAAAAACAGAATATACAAATATAAAAAACAAAAATTGAAAAGAGGATAAGAGATTACAAATATTTTAATTTCATTTACTTACCTTTACCTTCCCTGCGACCTGCGGCTGCGTGAGTGAGAGGACTGAGGAGCAGCAAGCCAAACCAGCGACAGCGACCGACGACGAAGGAGGATAGAGGAACGATGCTGGAGCAGCGACCGACAAGGAGGAAGAAAGATCGAGGATGAAGAAAGATCGAGGAGAAACAGAGATGAGAGATCTACCACCGAACAGCTACCGACAAACCGTGGAGGAGCCAAGGAGAAACAGCGACGGCCGACGGCGGAGGAGGAACAGCAACGGCAAACCAGCGGCGGCGACGGCGAAGGAGGATACAGGAACAAGAATGACCAGGTGAGAGACAAAGTTCTTGAAGGTTGATGATTGATTTGGCCGGCTTCTTCTTAAAAGAGGTTTTATTTTTGAAGAAAATTACCAAAATACCATTGACCCATATGATACGTGAAATGAGAGTATCCTCGCGTATCCGTATCGGACGTGTGTCCGATACGTAGAAAAATTTTTTTTTTGCGTATCCGTGCTTCATTGATTGACATCATTGCTTAACGTATTTATTTAGACAGTAGAGATAAACTTATAACATGTTTTATGCTATAAGAATTTAAACAAAAGCCATCGCATATTCAGGAAATACTAAAAATCTTATTGCTTGCAACTTCGCTCTTAGTTTGAGACTCTTATATTTAATATTTAAGTAGCGATACAGCAGTCACAGATCCAATAATGTTTTGTTTCAACATCCCAACATCATTAACACTAGCTGTGCTCGCATTTTCTTGCATTGTTAAAAAAGAAAAGGCAGAACTTCAAATATGAAAAAAAGCATTAAGTTAAACCCCATAGAGGATTGTGGCATGAAGAATTGAAGATCCCCTTTGGCCTTAAAGTAAAGGATAATACTTTTTTAAGGTACATAAGAAAAATATTATCTTTTATCCAAACAATAAATAGAAGAGAGAAAAAATTGGAGGTGAAAGAAAAAAATTCTTATAGAATCCATTTAAAAGATGTGAATGTGGAAAATAATACTTTTCTTATATAACATAAGAAAAGTATTAGCCTAAAGTAAAATAACCCAAAACAAAAAAAGGCCTTCAAAATCTAAAACGGACTGGTACATATTTGATTCTTGTGTTTGTCCAGCATTATTGTATATCTCAGTTACGCCTGGCTCCTTAAGACCCTGTCATTTTTGTTCGTATGCAATATTATTCCCCAAATGCAAGGCCTCGTTACCTAAAGGCAATATGAAACCTTTTCAGACTCCCATTCTCAAATAAATGGTTGGCCCAAAGTTTTATATGGGTTACAAATAAGACCCAACAAGTCAACCCAGGTCTACCAGGCTTTAGTACATAAAAAGTACATCATGCTCATGCTGACATTACATTTAACCTAACTAACTAGAATCTCATTCCTCGCGTCATAAGGCCAGAGACGAAAACGAATCTATCCCCAAAATAATATATATATATATATATATATATATATATGATCTTTTGACACCAGTGTCAAATTTTAAATTTGACACCTCATCTGATTGCCGTCAGATAAAAAAAGATCAATGTTGTCACATGCTTACAAATCGGAGCCGTTGATCTTTTTTGATCTGACGACTATCAGATGAGGTGTCATATTTATCTCATATATATATATATATATATATATATATATATATATATATTTGTGTGTGTGGGGGGGGTTTACATTTCTGTCGCTGCTATACGTGCAACAATCAAATACTTGTCATATATATACTTGAAAACATTAAATGTGGGGAATCATAACCATACACCTGTCGTTGCTTTATGTAAAGCGGTTGCAGAAATGATTTTACCTATATATGTGTGTGTGTGTGTGAGGCAGGATCCTTTGACACCAGTGTCAAAATTGAAGTTTGACACCTCATGTGAGAGGCGTTAGATCAAAAAAGATCAACGGCTCTGATTTGTAAGCATGTGACACCGTTGATCTTTTTTTATCTAACGGCTCTTAGATGCGGTGTCAAATGATCCTACCTCTATATATATATGGATTTTGTTAATCTCATGTTAAAGGAGATAAGTTATCTCACGTCCTAGATACAAACTTGTGGGCTCCACCACCTGAAAAAATAAAATAAAAGAAAAAGATGGCACAATTAGTCAGTTATCAAAGAGTGTGTATGAGAAAAAGCTTATCTCCTGTAACATGAAACTAGTTTTCCTTATATATATATATATATATATATATATATATATATATATATATATATATATATATATATATATATATATATATATGATGCCTACCTCTTTCAATACCGTTTGATTACAATATCATCCAACGATGGAGATTTATTATAAAATAAACTCTTTTACTCATTTCTCTCTCTCATTGCCTCTTACTCTTTCTCACTCCTCCCATTTATCTCTCTTCAATGGCGCTTCATCATCAACAAAAGGTGCAAGCTTTTTTTCTCAATTCATCAAACCCAGCCGCCATTGTTATGAACATTTACATAAAAAATTGAAAATTTGTGTTAAGAATAAACAAATCCAGATGCCCTGTGTTATGGGATCAGGTATGCCTGTTATTGGGAATAACATAATGAGAACAGAAATCTTTTCCCCACTTAAAGGTGAAAAACCAGATAAGAAGAAGAAAGAGATAAGTTGATTCGATTTCAAATTTCAACAGCAAAATAGAAACGTTACTGTAATCGTGGATTAATTCAAAGGAAGAGATTCTTCGTGGTTTTCGTTTTTTGTATTCGTGTGGTTTCTGCCATGTTCAATTATATCATATTCAAGAAATTTTGAAAATTATATTCATCCAGCAGAATTATCATGCCATTAATCATTGATTGGATTTAGATTCAAATATAAATTCATATTGTAAATTATGCAAATCGACAGAGAGAAAGGGGGGAGAGAGAAAGAGTGTTGGAGGAATAAAGGGGAAAAAAAGGGAAAAAAGGTTTATTTTATTCCGCAAATCTCCACCATTAGATGAGATTGTAATGTAACGGTATTGAAAGAGGTAGGTAAAGGTAGGCAAAATAAGAGTAGGCAGAATAACCGGCTTTTTGACCACTGTAGCCCTTTATTAATAATTATTTACCGAATTGCCCTCGCTTATAAACTATTTCGAAATATTAACCCTCCAAAAAAACATAACACCAATCTTCCCTTATTTGACCGTTGACCACGACACCTACCCGGGTACCCCCATCCATACCCGGGTATTTTTCAAAAAAATCAACCCTACCCGGGTATGGATGGGGTACCCGAGCATTATTCTTAATTCTGGAAAAAATTTGAATTATTTACCCGGGTAGGCATGCGTGTACCCGGGTAGATCTTGCGAATAGGGTTTTTTAAAAGCCCAGGCATCCCCCATTTGGAAAATCCACAAAAGGGTACCCGGGTAGAGGCTGTTCTTAAGCGATTTCGACCATTCTCTGCGCACATTGGTTGGATTATCTCAATATTTTTGGATCATCCTTCGCGCACGTTGTTGGTTCCATCTATTGATTGAAATTCAAGAAAGGTAAAAAAAAATTTCGTTTGAATTTCTGA
The DNA here is from genome assembly GCA_032173675.1 of Gastrolobium villosum. Classification (NCBI taxonomy): domain Eukaryota; kingdom Viridiplantae; phylum Streptophyta; class Magnoliopsida; order Fabales; family Fabaceae; genus Gastrolobium; species Gastrolobium villosum. The sequence goes on from JAVKPL010002527.1 coordinate 114,270, forward strand.
TTCATGACAGCCCCCATTCTGACTTTGATGAATTATAGTATGCATTTTAATTTATTGCTTTGCGTATTGTGATTTTCGTTTTCAAATTGCATTCTGATTTTTTGCCAAAACTAACCCTAACCCAAATCCTAACCCCAGCCGTAAACCAAATTGCAGTCCGATATGTTGCCAATAACTAACCCTAACCCAAATTGCATTCTGATTTGTTGCTAATAAAAACCCTAACCCTAACCCTACCCTAACCTAACATGATCCTGTATATTGTTTATACGCTAATGGATTTTTATTTTTATTTTGTTTTACAGTGTGACTGGAGGAGAGACGCGTTGCGAAGAAGAGAGCGGTGGATACCGAAGGGAGGAGCAAGCGCCGACATGATGGATCTTCCTCCTCTCAGCCCCAGGCGGGTGTGCATCAGGCTCCGGACCTGCCGTTCGGATATTTATTTGAGGATGACGCTGATGCACACGAGAGGTTTGTGAAGTATTTCATTAGGCACAAAATTTGTGAGCCGAAATCACTGGATTCGGCGTTCTTCAATTTGGAGCGGTTCGACATAGTCCCACTTCTTCAACAAACACATTTGTTGGTGCTTGCGGAGATGAGCTGCCCGTACTCGAAGGTCATGTTGAGAGCATTCTACCAGAACCTGGGCTATGTGCATGGTGAGCTGACCTCCCGTGTCTGCAAGATTGATATCATCCTTACTGCTCCTATTTGGACAGAGTTGCTGGGGTTCGGCTTCGATGGTGTGACAGAGGCAGCATTATATGACAGAGACAGCCATCATATATCTTGTATCAGAACTGGTTTTGTAACTGGATCTTCCTTTAACATATCTGTCAAAAAAACCATATTCTCAATAAGAAGCTTTGTTAAGTACACGGTAGAATACATACTCATAATAGCCGCACAAATGACATCTGAGTCCAATTGTCTATGATCCTGTGATAGGCCCTGATTCAGGCATGTGTGATCTTGACCCATTTTCGGACCACCCAATTAGCTCCCTTCTTGGGCTTGATTGCCCTCATATACCACGGACAACCGTCAACATGGTTTCTACATTTCATAACAAATCTTGACTCGTCACTTTTTTCAACTATGGCTGTCCTGCGCTCCTTCGTACAATGTAACTTCACAGCATGTTGCATTTCAGGTTTGGAGCCAAATTCTTGTTGCACAAATAACGGATCTCCTAACTTCCAACCTCCTTGCAAGCCATCATCCCCATACAGGATCTCCAACTCGTCATTAGGGTGCGCCCAATTAATGAATGAATAATATTGGCTTTCATTCCAAAATGGCTCTACCGCATTCCCTGCATCTAAAGCTTCATCATTATTGTCTGAATCAATAGCACCGAAAATGTATGATTTTTAAAGAAAATGTCTAAATTAATAACTTACCACTACTGACAGGGCCAACATGAAGTGGTGAATTGACAGGGTCAACATGAAGTGGTGACATGGCTAGGGTACCCAGCCTTACAGCGCTCGTGTCAGCGTCAAAATTTTCTTCCACGTCAGTGTCTGACAAATCACCTTGTGGAATAGCACTTTCACATTCTCCCTCATCTTCGCTGTCCACATAATCCTCATCTTCATCCTCTTCATCCTCATCCAATACCTGAGCAGGTGCAGATGATCGTACAATTGTATCTTCTTGACCAGTACAATGCGCAGTAGTTGTATGCACCGGTAATGATGAAGACTGACCAGCATCAACTTCAACATATATCTCAATCATTTTTAATACTTTCCACCCAACATACGTATCTGTGACGAACTCTACATCTTCATCATCATTGATATCGTTACTGATGTAATATATTGTATCCATATCCACTACAGTCTCTAACCTGGCTATCATGCGGTGGATGGAATGGATGCCTTCTGACCCCATTTTTTGGAGAATTCTATGCTTCAGTTCATTGCATGTAGTGTCCACTTTGATTTTCATCATTTTTGTTTTTCCTTCAAATCGGACACCGTTCGGACCTTCAAAATGCCTCCCATTGTAGTAAATAACTATAAGAACCATGTTAGGACTTTAACTCATCTTCCACACGAAAATTTGGGTCTAGGTTTTGGGTTTGGATCTTGGTTCGAATTTTTTAACACAAAATGAGAATGTGGAGGTGTAATGCCAATGTCCTACCAAGATTAAGCTATTTGAGATGATGAAATGAAATATATGTGTGATATTTCGGAATAGAGATGTGAAGGGAGAGAGATTTGGGAAAAAAAAACTTTAACTCACAACAATGTCCGAACTGGATATTGGGGTTTCTTGCCGAAATCTACTCAGGTAGCCGCATGCCTACCTGGGTAAATAATTCAAAAAATTTCCAGAATTAAGAACAATACCTGGGTACCCCCATCCATACCCGGGTAGGGTTGCTTTTTTTGAAAAATACCCGGGTATGGATGGGGGTACCCGGGTAGGTGTCGTGGTCAACAGTCAAACATGGGCAGATTGGTGTTATATTTTTTTGGAGGGTTAATATCTCAAAATAGTTTATAAGCGAGGGCAATTCGGTAAATAATTATTAATGAAGGGCTACAGTGGTCAAAAATCCCAGAATAACCCATCCCTATATATATGAGGTAGGATCCTTTGACACCTGTGTCAAATTTCAAATTTGACACCTCATCTGAGAGCCGTTAGATCAAAAAATAACAATTATGTAACATGCTTGCAAATTAGAGTCGTTGTTCAATTTTTATAGAAGGGCGCGCAGATGAGGTGTCAAATTTGAAATTTGACACTAGTGTTAAAAGATCCATATATATATATATATATATATATATATATATATATATATGTTTTCGTTTTGTCCTTTAACATGACACAACAAAGTTTCATACACACACAATATTTTGTGAGGATCACACTTTTTAAAACAAAAAAATAAATAAAAATTAAGGCACGCAAAACGAATCTCTATACCATTATACAATCATTTTTCCTACAATATAACTCTTACAAAATCCATATATATATATATATATATATATATATATATATATATATATATATATATATCTTTTATGTCACATGAATCTAAAATTCTCTTATAAATTATGTATTTTGGAAAATATGTAATTATAACAATTTTGCGAGACAGTTTCAAATTCCTATAAAATGAGAGGCTATTATCCCAATATATATAATAAAGAAAAACTAGGCATGCAAAAAAAAAAAAATTCGTAAAAGAAATAAAAGAGAGCTTGTAATTACTTGCTCCTGTGCATTTTTCTTATATACAATTACTGCTGAAATGCCATGCTTTTTATTTATTTAATTAGAATAATAACCTTGAAGACGTAATGTACGACATTATAAAAAATATTAAATATTTAAAATAAGATGTAATAATTATTTCTAACTGTAAAAATTAAATTAATATGTACTGCAGAGTCATACGGTATGATACTATACTAAAAATAATTGTTATAAGAAAATATCACAAAAAGATTTCAGGTTATATTCAAATTAAATTACATTATATAATGCTGCAATGAAAAAGTTGATCTCAAACATGTCCCTTTTTAAAATAGATATGATGATCCATCTGCAAATAATCTTAATTACTATATAAATCTACCGGAAGAAAAATTATTACAAAAAATAATTTACTTGAAGACATATCAAAATATAGAATTGGTTCATATACGAAATAAAAAATTATATATTTTGGCGATGAATTGCTTTGCTATTATTTGATTCATAAGTTTAGTGCCAAATAAGAATGAGTCTTTTATAAATAGTAAGACCTTTTAATCACCTTAAAATTTATTATTGATTTATAGCAAAATTTCATATGATTAAACTCACCTAAATTAAATAAATTTTTTAAGTTTTTCAATGTAGAGAAATATCATATATTTTGATTATTTTTTTTTTTTTTTTTTTTGCGAAAATGTTTGTTATTTTAAGTGAAATGAATGTGCTTTGATGCATATTTGATGGTTTATGATATTATCTCTTCTCCACAAAATTAAGAGGAGATAAAAAGAGAGAGTACTATGATGGGAAAATTAGGTAAAAATGTCAAAATACAGTCATTTCATTTAAAATAACACAAATTTATGTCCTTAATTTAAAATTAAACACATTTTTTTTCTAAGATATTCATTTAAAATTACTAGGTTTTACTTTAATTGCTTGTCATAGAATACTTGTTGTCCCCTTATCTTGCCAAAAAAATGATATTAACATTATAGTTCATATTATAAATAGGGGGTCTTTATTAACCGATTCAAACCATGGTCACCGAACCGAAAAATAGTTAACCAAAAACTGAAAAATCAAAAAAAAAAAAAAAACCCGCATATGTTAATTGGATTGGATCGGTTTTCGGTTTGATGGGTGAAAATCGATCCAATCTAAACTGATAGAATGTATTAGGTATTTATTATTTTCGAAAAACGGTGACTTAGAATCTTGTTATTTTGTAGACTTAGAATCTTGGATGTTATCGATAGTCTTAGAATCTTGGATGTTATCGATAGCAAACTATCTTGTTCTAATTTTTTATTATTTATTAATCTATTTTAACTCTTCATGAGTTTTAAGACTTATTATTTTTTTTTTTTGTAAACAGTTTTAAGACTTGCTTTAGTTTGAAGGTTTAAATTTTTCAATGGTTTGTAACTTTAAATGACTTTAATTTGATATAACTAGTGATTTGTATGACTAAAATTTTAGACTTTTTGAAAAATCAAAAATTGATCAATTTTTTTTTTTGATAATCAAAATTGATCAAATTCAAACCGAATAAAATTGAATTGGATTGGATCAAATATTAAAAAAAAATCAAACCGAATGAATGATTAAATGATCAAACGGAATGGATTGGATAAGATGATTTTTGCTTCAAAATTGATCCAATCTAGATCGTGAGCACCCCTGATAACAAATTGGTATACAAAATAAATGAGAAAAATCAAGTAAATATATTTTGGGTTCGTTTTTCTGCAGTTACTGCAGATAACTTCTTTGCAGTAAGTCCCTGAGTTCACTGAAACGAGTGACTGACAAAGGTTTTGTGAAGGTATCCGCAACTTGTAAGAGACCAGGAATGTGTTGAACAACAAGAGACTTGGCAAGATTCTCTCTAACAAAGAATACATCAAGCTCCATGTGCTTTGTTCTGGAGTGAAGTACTGGATTGTGAGCTAGTGCAACCGTGCTTTGATTATCACAGTAGATAACTGGAACCTTGGTAGGAACTTGCAATTCCTTCAACAAAGACCGAACCCAGAGAATTTCAGCAGCAGTGTATGCTAAACTTCGATACTCAGCCTCAGCACTCGAACGAGCAACTAGAGATTGTTTCTTAGCCCACCAAGAAATGGGGTTGGAACCTAAAAATACACAGGCACCTGAGGTGGTTCTTCTGTCATCAGGATCAGATCCCCAGTCAGCATCACAAAAGGCTACAAGGGAGAGGGGATGTAGTCTCGATGGAGGATGAAATAGCAGACCAAATGAGATAGTGCCTTTGAGGTATCGTAGAATCCTCTTAACAATCTTCCAATGATCTTCCAGCGGCTGAGAAAGAAATTGACACACTTTGTTGACACTGAAAGCAATTTCAGGTCTAGTTAGAGTTGCATATTGTAAAGCTCCTACAATTGATCTATAGAGTGAGGGATCAGGGACATAATTTGCTCTATGTTTGCTGAGTCGACAGCCACTTGGCATAGGAGAGGAAATATTCTTCGAGTCTTCCATACCAGCCTTGTGCAGCACATCCTTAATGTATTTGGACTGAGATAAAAACAGTCTACCATTGGAAATAGACTTGACTTCAATGCCAAGAAAGTAATCTAGGTTGCCAAGCTGTTTGAGAGCAAACTTGGAGTTTAATTGATTAGTAAGGTGCTGAATGAGATCAGAACTACTTCCAGTAATGATAATATCATCTACATAAACCAAGATATAAATGCAATGTTCACCTGTTCGAAGAATAAAGAGAGAAGGGTCACATTTGCTGGAAACAAAACCAAGTTGGTGAAGAGCTGCCTGAAATTTCTCAAACCAAGCTCTAGGAGCTTGTTTGAGACCATAGATAGCTTTGTTAAGCTTGCAAACTAGTGACTTGTCAGCAACCTCAAAGCCAGGAGGTTGAGTCATGTAAACCTCTTCTAAAAGCTCCCAATTGAGAAAGGCATTATTAACATCAAGTTGCTTCAAAGGCCATCCATGAGACAAAGCTAAGGTAAGCATGATCCGAACAGTAATAGGTTTAACAACAGGAGAGAAAGTTTCATTGTAGTCAAAACCAAGTTGTTGATGAAAACCTTTGGCTACAAGCCTAGCCTTGTATTTATTGATAGATCCATCAGGGTTTTCTTTGATGCGAAACACACATTTACAGCCAATAGAAGTTCTAGAAGTAGGCAGTGGCATAAGTGACCATGTACCATTAGCAATGAGAGCATTGTATTCATTATTCATTGCCGCAACCCATTATGGATCTGAGAAAGCTTGTTTAACAGTGGTAGGCTCCATATGAGCAGTAAACAAGGAGGGTGCTGGTCCCTTGGACCTGGTGAATATGGTGTGAGTAGGAGGTGACAACTTAACTGTTCGAGGAGGAGCATAATCAGAACCAGAGGAGGGAATGGGAGAGGAAGAAGACACTGATGAAGGAGAGGTAATGCTGGGACTAGAGAATTGAGAGATGACAGGTGATGATGCATAAATTTTGGACAAAGATGCTGACCGAGGACTTACATGATTACTTACAGAGGTGAGAAGTGGGGGTGATGAGAAGACTTGCTTAGAAGTAGTAGCTGATGTATCACAGGTTGTATGATCAACTGGTTCAGCAGAGGAACAAAGAGAAAGAGGCTGTGTGTTGAGTATATCAACCTGTCCAGCCGATGGATTAATGAGAGGAGGCAGTGTGTTTGAGCTTTTAACAGGCCCAACTGTAGGACTATTTAAAGTAAACTGTGTAGCTGAAGTATCAAGTGGGACAGGTAAAGTGACCCGAGATAAGGAAGACTGCGATAAAGGATGTGCAGCAGGTAGTGAATCTACAGACTGTGATATAGGAACATGTGATATAGGAGGTAATGAATCAGCAGATAAAGAATGATGGGGACTTGACTGTATAGTATTAGGTGACAGTGATATGGGAGATAAAGGTAAAGGTAAAGTATGATGGGAACTTTGCTGAGAGTAGAGAGATGAATGGGATGCAGCAGGTAAAGCATCTCGTGCCTTCCCAATCTGTGAAGCAGCAGTCAAAGGATGATGGTGACTGGACTGTATAGTATTAGGTGATAGTGATATGGGAGATAAAGGTAAAGGTAAAGTGTGATGGGAACTTTACTGAGTGTGGAAGGAAGAGTGTGATGCAGTTGATAAAGGTAAAGATGATTGTGATGCATTAGGTAAGGAATTGGGTAAGGACCAAGTTAGTGGGATAATGGTGCTAGAGGAAGGAATAGTATCTGTTGGATTAGAAGTAGTGAGGGAGACCAAAGGAAACAAGTTGGGAAAAGGAAACTTAGTCTCATTAAACACTACATCTTTGGAAACATAAATTTTTCCATCAGCACTAAGGCACTTGTATCCTTTATGACTTGGTGAGTAGCCTAGGAAAACGCACTCATGAGATCTGAAGTCAAATTTGTGCTTATTGTAAGGACGGAGGAGGGGAAAGCATGCACAGCCAAAAGTTCTAAGAAAGTGAAAGTCAGGAAGAGACTTGTGAAGAACAAAGTAAGGGATTTGGAACTTTAAAGCAGAAGTGGGAAGCCTGTTGATTAGATAGATAGTAGTGAGGAATGCATGATCCCAATACTGTAGGGGAAGGGAGGCATGTGCAAGAAGGGTGAGACCCATGTCCACTATATGCCTACGTTTCCTTTCAACTAACCCATTTTGATGATGAGTGTGAGGACATATTAAACGATGAGTTATGCCTAACTCAGTGAGAAATTTTGTAAAGGGCCTAAATTCACCACCCCAATCAGTTTGGACAGATTTAATAGCTTTATTGAACTGAGTAGAAACCATGGAATGAAATTTTTTGAAAACAGATAAAGATTCAGATTTTTGTTTAAGAGGGAAAAGCCAAGTAAATCGAGTTGCAACATCCACAAAAGTTATGTAATACAAGAAACCTTGAGATGATTGAATTGGAGCTGGTCCCCACAAGTCACTAACAATAAGTTGAAAAGGTATAGAGTAAATTGTAGAAGAAGGAAGTGAAGGCAACCTATGAGATTTGCCCATACAACACGCAGAACAAAATTCAGAAACAGATTTAGTTCCTAATGAGATATTACAATGAGATAGTATCCTTTGTAAAGAATCAAAGTGAGGATGTCCTAATCTGGAATGCCAGAGATTATAATTCCTAGATACATCAGCTACTGAAGTACTACTGGAAATTTTATTACAAGATTTGGGAACACACAATGTATGAACAGACTTATTGGACAGATTACATGACTGAACATAATTATCAGAATTACAACATGAAGGATTACAAGTAGTGACTGTATGAACAGAAGTATTCAAGGGATGACTGGAGCAGCTTGAAGGTGATGCAGAAACAGTAGCAGGAGAACTATTGAACTTGTAAAGTCCATCTTGTCCAAGAAAGCCTTCAAGTAAGACCTCCTGGGACTCCTGAGATTTAACAACACAATGAGTGGAATGAAATTCAAAATAGACATTGTTATCCTTAGCAAATTGACTGACACTTAAGAGATTTTTGGTGATTTTTGGAACAAGAAGAAGATTATGTGGGTGAAGTGAAGTATGTGGAGAAAAAGGAGAACGAAGACTCCTAGAACCAATAGAAGAGATTGCCAAACCTTGTCTATTACCAACAAATATCTGTTCTGGACCATCATATGGATTGCTGTGTAACAAATTAGCTGGGTTTGCAGTTACATGATGTGAAGCTCCTGAATCCGGGTACCAGTCCAAAGCCACATGATTATCAGAAGTACCAACAAATGCACGAGGATTGACAACTTGTGAAAGTTGGTTGAGGGCTGCATATTGTGAAAGGATCCAGGAAAAGTAGATGATTGATTCCAACTTGAATTAGCCGATGGATGAGATACTGTTAAGTTTGCTGCAGCAGGAAAAGTAGTTGGAAAATTCATAGGAACATGTGAACTCATTTGAGGATGAGGTGAACCTGCTGCAGAGGGTGATGAACCATTGTTGTACCTCCACCAACAGTTGGTGGCTTCATGACCATTTTTCTTGCAAAGCTGACAAGTAACAAAGAACCTACCACCAGCAAAGTTTCGACCACCACGATGGCGTCCTCTACCACCACGCCAACCACCTCGAGATGGTTGCATAAAATTTCTGACAAAATTTCCTTGATCATGAGAATTTTGAACCATTTGTCCTTGTGGTTTGTAACTGACTGGATCTGGAGCATGTGAGATAAGAGATAACTGAGGACTATGAGCAACATTAACAGAGTTTAGGCTTAATGCATGTGATTGAAATTTCGTGAGCATAGCTTCTTGAGCCAAAATTTGTGACTCTAGATCATCAAAGCAGCTTGAATCTCTGCCTCTAAAATAGGTGATGAAAGGACCATATTCTTCAGGTAGCCCTTCAAGAATAGTGCGCACAAGTTCTTTATCTGTGAATGGCTCTCCAATTGCAATAAGTGTATCACCAAGAGCCTTTACTCGAGCAAGGTATTCTTCAATGCTTCTATCACATTTCTTGATGTTTTTGAGTTCTGAGCTCACTTGATTTGCCTTGGCTTTGGTTACAGAATCAAAGTAACGATGAATTCTATCCCAAGCTTGATGAGATTGTCTTACTCCAAGTATCTTGTTGATGATTTCCTCTGAGAGTGTAGATTGAAGCCAAGTAAGCAGCATTTTATCGGTTTTCTCCCATTCAACAAAGGCTAGATTTACTTTTCCAACCACACGATCTTCATCAGACAGAAAACGTAATGGAATGTGAGGACTGACCAAGAAATGTTCCAGTTGATGTGCTATGATTGGTGGTTCAACGATCTGTTTCCACCAGAGAAAATTTTTGTTTGTCAACTTCACTGATATTTGTGTATTGAAAAATATAGGTGATCTAGAATCTTTTGCGGTGGTAGGAGAAGAAGGACTGGTAGTGTCAACTTGGTTTTGTGTAGCGGAAGCCATGGAAAGGCAAAGGATGGATCAGGGCCCCAAGATTGGAGCTCTGATACCATAAACAAAACTGAGTTTACAGAAAAACAGAGAGAGAAGGCAGAAAGGAAGAAAGCATTTCAATCTTTTGATATTATTCAAAAACACACTCATTTAGGAGAGAGTCTACAGACTTTTATATTACAAGAATTGAAAGCAAAGCAAGAGATCAGTTGTTAGAGATCCAACTGAATCCGTGAATGCAGGAAGAGATTAGAACAGTTCCGTGAAATGAGGAAACAGTTGAGCAACTCTCAACTGATTCAACTGAGCACCTCACTGAGCAGAGAGCTCATATATTCTAATAAAAACTAATGGCGAAAATGTCATATTTAATAATAAAAAGTTTAATTTTAGATTTAATTTGTATGTACATCAATTAAAGAAGAAAAATGGCAGATGACTCAACAAATGCACTATCTTATTCAAAATATCACATTACATTTTATACGTACAAATTAAAAAGCTTAATTTACAAAAAAAAAAAATAACAATGAAATGAAATCCACAAATGCAACTAGGAGGGTGTATTCGATTAGGATCTTAAAAGATTTTTTTGAAATAAAAAATCTTATAGATTATAAAAGACTATTTAGAATTTGATGGACTTTAAAGACTTTTTTACAATCAAGATTTCATAATATTAGATTTTAAAGGATTTTAATAGAATTTACAATATTTAAAAGGACAATATTGATTTACAAGATTTTAAAAGACTATATGAATTTTTATCAAACATTTAAAATTACAAGATTAAAAAAATAAAAAATAAATGCAATGATATTAATAAAAAAAGTAAAACGTAATATAATTTTCTCAATCAGTAAAATTCATGATAAAATTTTGTTCAAATTTTTTTGCAATTGATCTTGTAAACCTTGAGGTTTTTGTTCTACATAATGAGAGTTTTCTAACCACATATCATATGCACGTTTTCATTGAATATTCCAACAAAATCTCAAATCTTAATCTCTGGGTTTTATTACTTGAAAATTTAGAAAATTTCTCAAATTATTTTCAATCCATACATTGAAACCTTAAATTGCTTTGGGGTTTTAAAAAACAAGTTTTTAATGATCTATTGACACAAAAATTATTTGAAATTGTTTCTTATAGCAAAAGAATTCCGTTAATGAATGTATTGTTATGAAACATAGGGTTGATATTATAAAAATTTCAATCTTTCTTTAAATCGATCTTGTTTCATTGATGTAAAACAAAAATTGGTTTGAGGGTGTTTGTTCCCTGTTATTTTTTCATTGTTTTATGTTATTTTTAATAAAAAAAATATAAATTTTTGTGTTAAGAAAAATCACGATCAATAGCTTAAAAAATCATTTTTTAAACTTTCAAAAATTATCAAAAATCTATTATTTTTTAGATGGATTAGATTAAAATCTTGTTGTATTGTTGTTTATGAGTTGTTTTGTGATGAAACTCGCACAAAAATCTGTTATTTTTTTAGTTTTGATGAAGTTCCTATGACGGAACCCGATTTTGAGCGGGTCAACCCGCCAAAGGAAGAAGAAGACACTGCAACATAGAAATCTCAAGAAATACTAAGGTTATGGTAAGATTGTTAGAGAGACATCCTATTTATATTTCTCACTCAAAAGTTTCACGAAATCCACACCAATTGAAAATCTATTCAAATCATAAGATTTTTGAATACCACAAGATTGTTTTTCCTTTGTTTAAAATCATGACTGAATACCAACAGATTTGGATGGACTCTAAAATAATCTTTAAAAATTCTAATCGAATACTACGTGACTTTTTTTAATCCTTTAAAATCCTAATTGAATACCAATGGATTTTTTTATCCAAAAGTAATCCATTAAAATCCTTTGAAATCTTAATCCAATAGACTCGCTTAGTTTATGTTTTTACCTAGCACTAATGATAATGAACATCAAAGATTACATACTTAGTTTATGTTTTTTATGTTTTTACCTAGCACAAAGTTGTCTTGTCTTAAAAAAAGTGTGGAACTTATTTATCAAAAAAAAAAGTGTGGAACTCCTTTCAATTTTTTTTGTAGTTTTGTTTGCTAGTAAGATACTCTACTATAGTGACCTCGAATTTCAGCTTTAAAGATTTGTGGAACAGTACATTAGGAGAATGTGACTTATTGATTTATTGCAAATCCATTTTTATGGGAAGAGTTATTGGTGAATGCCTTATAATTATTAAACATGGTCAGTCGAGGATATTTGGTAGAGAAATTATATGTGGTTACCTGATATTGAATTTTCTTTGTTTATTTCTTTTACTGTGATTATCATATATTACTTTTTTTTATCCCTACAAAATTATATATGTTTGTTTGCAACCATGCATAATAATTTTTTACATATATTTGAGTATGTTTATGTATTTTTCTATATAAAATATGGGAAAAATATTTGTCCTTTTAAAGGATCTAGCCTTATGTCATTTTAGATCCTAACCATTGATTTTAATCAATCAACGTTATGATTTATTGGGTCAAATTTATTTATTAATTAATAATTCACAATAAAATCCAATAAGTCCTAACTATTGATTGACGGAAATCAACGGTTAGGATTTAAAATGATATAATATTAGATCCTTTTAAAAGGATAAATTTTTTTCTCATAAAATACAGGTTTTCATGTACTAACCCGGTTTATGCGGATGAACTAGTGACCCGGTATTCTAACCGGGACAATGATCAGGTCGAGTCGATAACATTGGTATAAACATAAAAGAAATAATGATGAGAAAAATGGGAATGTACCATTCAATTAAGAATGATACTTAAAAACCAATTTGAGTTCAAAGAAGGAAATTTTTTTTTTTCTTTTTTTTGCCTTTTATACCAACCCTATTATCTTCTTGAGATGATTCAGTACCTCCGTATTTTTTATAAGTTTCAATTATTTGAGTCGTCCATATGATAAATTTTGTATTGAGCCTTAGCCATAATTAAAAATTTTAACCCTTCCCCAAGAAATATATTTGATGGAAATCAAGTTCTCTCTTTATCTACTCATCTACTCAGTATTGTCATCAACTAAACAGCACTCATTGAAAAAGAAGGAATGTGTTATAGGTTGTTGCGGAGAGAGGGGGGAAAAGTAGAAATTGTGTTGATATTAATTGCAATTTGGATTGATTATGCAAGATCGATTACGTGACATTAAAAATTAGATATCGTGAATATAACTTAAAGAGAATAATTTATAAATTAAAAAACAAAACAAGGAACACGTGTATATTATATAAATTATAGAGTAGATATTTGAATAATAATTTAGAAATGGAGATTCACAATTAATATAAAAACGAAATATGATCTTAATGCTGAATAATAGTTCTAAATAAAATACAGAATAATAGTTCTAAATAAAATACAGGGAAAAGGAATAGAAAATATCATCAAAATATGATAAATAATAAAAAGGGAAAACTAAATCTTATGTTGTAGGAGAATTTAATTCTTATTCATAAATACATCAAGTGTGAGACCCATATATTTAAAAAATAAAAAATAAAAAATAAAAATAAAAAATAAGTGGCACACCTTTTTATAACGTGTGTATAAATAATTTATTTTCTCATTCATCATAAGAAAAATAAACCCCTTAAAAAAAATCCATGCTAGGTACATGGTCGTGATTCATGACTCTTATCATTTTATTTCCCTTTTCAGAGAAAGGACAAACGTAAAACGTTACCCACCGTGGTTACTATTTAGGTTCCTCCAATGGTCACTGCGTAAATAAATAAATAATGGTATATAAAAAGAAAAATTATACTTTTATGTTACATAAGCTTCATCTCTCATGATACATCTCTCATGACTCATTTCTCTTTTTTTCATTATTTTTTTTTTAAAAATTGGTATATCTCACTTAATTTATATCATAATATAATATAACTTCTCTCCTATAAGTCCATATAAAAAAAGAGAAAAAAATATATTTTTTTGTTTTTTCCTTTAATTGAAAAGAAAAGGAAAAGGAGAGAAAAGACGTTGTAGGTAAAGTATGTGTTACCTTCGTTGAGACATGATGACAAGTTATCGGCTGAAAGGCCAATTATCCACTTAAAGAGAAACCTATAATAGAGATTCTGGATCTATAACCCTACATAATCTAAATTCTCATCGACATCATTTCATTCACATGCAGAGACCCATTTGGACTCAACCCCTATAACTATAACTATATCTGCTGGGGTATAGGGACCATCTCATCACAACCACGTCAAATTTCGTTTCCCATTGGCCATTACCATAAATCTACATTCTACGGTCTACTCTACACCAACTTTTTTTCAAAATAAAAAATAAAACACACCCGTCCTTACACCTATATTTTGGAATGAATTTATAGTGGTCCGGGATCACAGAGTATTGGGTGGGACTAAGGTGAAAGTAAGATAGAAAAAGTTGAGGAGAGAGGAGAGAGAAAAAATAAATAATACAGGTGTCAATTTTTGAGTGGAAGGACCACGGTGCTTTGGGAGCATATTAAAAATTTTCTATATTTTGAAATGTGATTTTTTTTTTTTTTGGTAAGCGAAATGTGAATTATTAACTCGGTGCTCGACGACTAATTATTATATTGAATAATAATTTTTTATTTAAAATTTTAAAATTACTATATGTTGAATCTAAATTGTTGTTATTACTTGATAACTTCCACTTTTAATCTAAAAATTAATAAGACGTCACAGATTTTTTTTAATTAAATTAATATTTGATAAACACGTATGCAAATATCAAACCAAAAAAAGTTTTATATCAACAAGGAATCGTGTTATGATTTTGAAACCTTTTTCTATGTAAACATACGTAAAACTTCGAAGCTTTTTAAATTAGTTAAAAATTAATTTTAATATGTTATACAATAAAAAAAATGTTTCAGCTACAATTAAAAATTTTAGAAATTAGACTCACAAAAGAATGTTATGGTCTTGGACACGTTTGACCGTTTGAATTTGAGGAATTAAAAAGTGGAGGGTGAAATGCGGTAAGTGAGCGCAAGGCTCGAGAGTAAAACGGATGCTGCTTACTGCGATGGGACACCCACGCACTACTCATTCACTCGCCCCCCTGACTTTGTTTTATCTCGAATTACTATTTTTTTTTTCTTTTTTGACAAAACTGAATAAATTTAAATTAAAGTCCCTTGATCAACTTAATTCATTTTTTTCGAAAAGTCAACCCGACCCAGTCATGTTTATTTATGTGTTTTTTTTTTTAGATTTTATAAGAGTTATGTAGTAGGAAAAGTGATTGTGTAATGTTATAGAGATTCGTTTTGCGTGCCTTAGTTTTTTTTTTTTTTTGCTTCAGAAAGTGCGGATCCCACAAAAAGTTGTGTATGTAGAAAAAAAATTTGTGTAATGTGACATGGTAGATGCAAACCCTTTTTCTTTTTGGTGTAGGGGCACGAGCACAGCCCCAAAGCAAACAAAGAAATTACATCAAAGAGAGTCTAGCTCTATGAACAGAGCTAAAATCAGAAAAATGCAACCACATAATATCTGGAGAAGGAACATAAAAAATCATAAAATCATCTTGATCTAGCTTTAGCAGAAGGAGATTAGCTAGCTAGTCCGCGCAAATATTTTCTTCCCTGTAAGTATGCAGCAACCTAACAGTCCAATCCTTTGAAAGCCATTCCCATATTCGAGTCACTAAATTAGACTCACGAGATTCATCATCATGTTTGGTAAGCAAAGTGATAGCATATGCTGAATCACTCTCCAAAATAATTTTCCTCCAACCTCATTCCCAAGCTCTTTCCATTCCTTTTAAAATACCCCACCACTCAGCAATAATTGCAGTGTAGTGACCTATCCTATAAGAGAAAGCTTCCAACCATTTACCATCTGAACCTCTAATCAAACCCCCACAAGCAGACATACCAGGATTCCCTTTAGAGGCCCCATCTGTGTTAATTTTTATCCACTCATCCTCAGGAGGCACCCACCTAATTAACTTCTCAGTCAAAGCACTCATAGGAATATCATTACCATATGCCTCAAAGGATGAAATAACCTCTCTAGCATATAATAAAATAACCTCTAGACTATACCTGTTCTCCACATTACCCGAGCCATGAGTAATTTTGTTTCTCCAAGACCCAGCGATAAACCACAATAAGTGGGCCGATAGCACATCTTCTAGATATTGACCAAGTAATGACCATATAAAGTACAAAAGACCCATAAACCTACAACCTTGCTGTTTTGGGTTGAGATGTGGTGTCGGCCCATTTATTGTGGTTTATCGCTTGGCCCATGGATGTATCCCTTGCAAAGGATCTTGGGCTCCCCCTTACCACTCCCAACAGTGGTATCAGAGCCAAAGGTTTGGCTGGGCTGGGTATTTAGAGATGGTGATATTTCAAGGCTTCCGCAGAAGGCTAGTGTGACTCCAATAATCAAAAGAAAAAAAAACTTCCGTAGAAGTTGCCCTTAAGGGGGAGCATGATGTTGGGTCTCACACATAAGGGGAAGATGTTGGAAGTATTCAAGTATGAGTTATAAAGAAGTACCACATCATTTAGACATTGACCAAGTGATGACCATATAAAGTGCAAAAGACCCATAAACCTACAGTCTTAAGGTCTTGGGTTGAGATGTGGTGTCGGCCCACTTATTGTGGTTTATCGCTTGGCCCATGGATGTATCCCTTGTATAGGGTCTTGGTCTCCCCCTTACCATTCCCAACACCAATAGGTAATTCCAAAAATCAGCGCCCAAGGAATATCAAAACAGTGAGATGAGAGCTGCTTCAAATTTTCTATTAGCCGATCCTACAAATTCAAAGAAAAAAAAATCTAGAACAACCAAGTGAGGAGAAAACTGATTCCAAATATTTCCAGTACTTGAACAATCCCTCAACAAATGCAAAGTATTTTCAATTTCTTAGTTGCAAACCAAAAAAGTTGAGCTGCCCAAATTAAACCTATTCAATCTACTATTGGTTAATAACCTGTCATGACCCACTTTCCGGAGAAAAATTTGATTCTCTGTGGGCCAAACCACTTCCAGATTTACTTCCACAAATCCGGTCTCCTATTTTGAGTATGATACGGCTCAGAAAAGGCAGAGTATAAACCTTTAACTCATAATCTTGGGGAACTAGGAAGACACCAATGAAGTCTATCAGCTCTATCATTACAATTAGGAGGAAGGATGCTTCTGATTTTACTGATCACATCAAATGGCAGCCACACCCTTAGTTCTTCCAACTTCCAATCACCATTTATGTCAACATACTGGTTTACCATTTTACTAAATTCATCCCACCCAATTGGATGAGCAGACTGATCCATCAATCTTCCAGAATTATTAATCCATTTATCTTTTCGGAATTGGATTGAACTACCATCACCAATTTCCCACACAAAAAAGATCCTCAAGCTTTTTCCAAACATTACAAGTTTGCTTCCAAGTTCTGGAATTCCCTGCCTTTGATTTAAAAATGTTAATACCTTCCCTTCCATATGCATATTTATCTCTAATAACCTGAACCCATAGAGCCTTAGGCTGGGAAAAAATAGCCCAGGCTAGTTTAGCTATGAAAGCTTCATTCATGAATTTGAGATTTTTCAGACCAAGTCCTCTTTTCACCTTTGGTTTTGTAATTGTTTCCCAATCCACCTGATGTATGTGTCTTCTACCATCTCTATCACCCTAAATGAATCTCCTGAGAATTTTCTCTATTTCCATGCAAACTGCATTGGGGAGGCCCCCAGCTTGCATTTGGAGATAATTGGTAATTTTTTGTTGTTGATAAGAACTCTTGAATTAAATCATATTCATATTTTATGATGAATATGATTAAAAGTAAGGTGAAAATAATAAGGTATTTTAGATTAGTGCAGTTCGTTTATGTAATTTAGTTGCATCTTATAATAATCTCATGAAGTTAAGTGGTGATAAACACTGATGGTCTCATGATTTCATCTCAACGGTGGATACTTTTTTCTTAGTGTATATTTCATGCATACTATTTGTTATTATGATAACGGCGACACTTTTTTCTTAGTGTATATTTCATGCATACTATTTGTTATCATGATTTAATTTATCCGTATCATGTCAAGCACAAAAGGTGCATTTAAATTATATTGCGATTTTAATCCAATATTAGGTTATGGTATAGAGCTAGAAGCTTAGAAGTAAAAATTATTTGTTATCATTGAAAATCAATTTATTTTTTGAAGCTCATTGATAGTTTTCTTTTGTGAATTTTTATTAATATAAGTAATATTTTTATATTTTTAATATGTGAACAGTAAATCCGGTTCAACCCGGTTGAATCCGGTTGAACCAGTGACCAATGATCCAGTGCCTCGACCGGTTCGATGACCGGTCCGAGTTTTAAAACACTGGTTAGAACAGACTGAGCTAGAGTAACTCTAACTGCTTGTGAT
Organism: Gastrolobium villosum; assembly: GCA_032173675.1. Lineage (NCBI taxonomy): Eukaryota > Viridiplantae > Streptophyta > Magnoliopsida > Fabales > Fabaceae > Gastrolobium > Gastrolobium villosum. The sequence continues at coordinate 132,886 of JAVKPL010002527.1, forward strand.
AAACAATTAGATTTCCACCCAGAAAGCTTGTTATTAACTCTATCAATCGTTTCCTTATATGATTCTTTTGTGACCCGCCCATGTTGCATCCAGGCCCCTAGATAACGACTCACATTTCTGGTTACCCTCTTGAAATTACAAATATCTGTTATGTCCTAGCCATATCCTCCGGTGTGTTCTTAGAGAAAAAAATACTTGTTTACTGAGTGCTAATTTTTGCCCTAAAATTTCACCAAATAATTCTAGACAATTTAGAACCACGTTTATCTGATCCACACTAGCCTCAGTAAAAAGCATCATATCATCCGCAAACATTAAGTGAGACAATTTTGGACCCTCCTTTCTTATACGAATTAGGTTTCAAAGACCACCATTAATCGCCGTTTGAACTATATGGGGAAATTTTTCCATTCCCATGACAAAGAGGTAAGGTGAAAGTGGATCACCTTGCCTTATGCCACGGGAAGGCTGAAACTCCTCAGTCAAGTTGTCATTCCACAGAATATTCATTTTAGCATAAGATATAGCTTGCATAATAATTTCAACCAGCTTCTGAGCCAAGTTCATTTCCTGCATTGTATTCCCCAAAAAATTTCAATTTCTTCTGTCATAAGCCTTTTCAAGATCAACTTTTATGGCCATGAAAGTTGTCTTTCCCCTTATACGGTGCTTCGTGAGTATAATTTCTTGGACAACTATTATGTTATCTTGAATATGTCTATGAGGGATAAAACTGGCCTGAACCGGAGATATCATTTTCATCATTATTGGCTTCAATCTCATCACCAGCATTTTTGTAATAATCTTGTAAATAACTGGACCCAGAGAAATGGGACTGAACCGAGTAATATTGGAAAGAGACTGATTCTTTGGGATAAGAACCAGTAGAGTCGAATTGATGGATGAAATAAGCTATGGGTATTCCCAAACAGAATTCACAATATTACAAATTTGATCCTTCACTGCTCCCCAATTTTTCTAAAAAAAGAGTGCAGGAAAGCCATTTATTCCAAGTGCTTTCAAACTTCCCATACCAAAAACAGCTCCATGAATTTCCTACAATGAGGTCCATTTTTACAAACTCAGTTTTTACTCATGAGACAACTAAGGCCAAAGATTTTCCGAGTTCAACCATCTCCTGATACTAATCTCCTCAGTGAAAAGGTTCTTGTAATAATTACATGCCATATTCTTCAGCTCATCCTTGATACAAAGATAGTAAAACATAGTATTTCTATCACCATTTTTTAATCCACTGCTGCCTCGATTTCCGGAACCATAATTTTTCTTCTTCTTTTAAAATCTTCGTAATCTCCATTTGGCAGTCATTTCCTAATCTGCCTAACCTTTCAGAGTCTAACTGAGTTCTTTGATTCTGGATTCTCTCAAGTCTTTTAAGCATCCCCAGTTTCCTCCTTTGAATATTGCCAAAAACTTTCCTATTCCACTCCCTTACATTCGGTATAAATCTTTGAAGCATGTAAGGAATATCAAAATAATTATTCCAAGCTGATTCCATAAGCTGTTTGAAATCTGGATGGTCTTGCCAAACAACCATAAGCCTGAAAGGTCCAGCAGGCTGACCAGATTTGACATCAAACAAATCAAGCAATACAGGGTTATGGTCAGATTGTAATCTTAGCAGATTTGTTACTTTAGCGTCATCAAATTCAATCCTCCAAGTTAAATTAGCAACCACCCTATCCAATCTTTTAAAAAAATTGTAAAAATGCCCTCATTTAGGTACTTCCCAAGTAAAAGGAGATCTATTACAACCAAGGTTCACAACATTATAATCATCTAGAACAGAGCTGAAAAAAACACACTTACTATTATCAGGTGGTTTGCCTCCCTTCTTCTCATACATCCTAGCAATCTCATTAAAATCTCCCCCATAATCCAAGCCTCTGAACAGGGATTACCAATTTCTTTCAAGTCATTCCATAGTTGTTGTCTCTCGACATCTCTAGGACTAGGATAGACAGCCGTGCATAAGAATTGGGAATGCCCCTGAACCTTGATATTCATATACATAAACTGCTTAGATTGTTTGATAACATCCACCTGAATTTATTAGAAGACCAGATAGCCCAGTTTCCTCCTGAAAAACCTTGAGCTTCCTCCACACAGCACACATCAAACCCAATAAATTTCATTATCTTTTGACACTAAATCAATATTATATTTCCTAATATTCAACTTTAGAGCTTGCCACAAACTCTTATTAGCATCTCCTCTTACATTCCAAAAAAGCAAAGACATTAAAAATAGTCTAAAATTTTGCAGGTTTTAGGCATACCTGCTTCCCCTGAGCTTCTGATTTATTCACCAAATGTGTTCAAACCAAGGAGCTACTCTTTTTATTTTCAGTTATCTTCTTGGAACTTGGAGCTAAAATATCTGGGGTCCTAGAAACTTGCTTCTTAGACTAATTCAGATATTTTTGACCCTGATTCACAGACCTCCTCCTCACCAAAGTAAGACTTGTGCTTTGGATTGAAGAGATCTCTTCATGAGTGTCATCACAATTCCTTTGATTTTGACAAACTGTTCCTTCTTCCTGATTGCCCTGATTATCAACTGCCATGCTGTTTTCCTCCTCAGTATCCTGTTTACGATTTCCTTCTACTGTAGAATGGCCACAAATATTTCCCACATGCTCCTAACATTCAATTCCCTCACCTATCTCCCCATCAACCACAATATACGAATTGGAAGTTTCAACTATTTGATTAGAGGTCTTATCGCTTTTTATTTTCCTAACTCTGGTGTCATTCCCACCCTACTTTGCAAGGGTACACTAATATCCTCCTCCTCTACAATTTTCCTTTCCTCATTCCCTTCTGCATTATATAGAACACTAAATCTTGAACTTTTAAAATTTCCAGTACTCATAGCAGAAGGTCCTTCTTTCCCCCCTGATTTATGCCATTCTTGTTGTTCCTCCTCTATTTATTAACGAGCATCCAGGGACAATAGTTTCCTTCATCTTTGTTTGTTGTATTCTCCAACTCCCTATTTTCTTATTTGTCCTCCCCCATATGCATATTAGTTTCACTTGATGAAGATATTACTTGAATGGCTTTCGATGAACAACTTTCAGATCTGTATGCAGAGGTTCCTCCAAATTTAATTCAACACAAATTCTAGCAAACTTTCCCCTAGCCAAGCCGGTAGTAGCAGCATCCATCTTAACAAACTTGCCTAACTAGTTTCCTACTTCTTTTAGTAATTCCGTGTTAACATATTCCACTCGAAAGCTAGGAAGATGGACCCAAGCTAGAATACGATCAATAGCATCAGAATGGGATTGAAAATCAGGTTCCCACAACCTAATAGCTAAGTAATGATCAAACAAATACCCAAGGTCCAGCAGTAATAGCATGATCCATGTCATTTTTTTCAGAAAATCTTACCAGGAAGAAGCCATTTTCCACATCTGTGACAAAGATTTGGCCTTCCCTTGGCCACATGTTCTCCAGTCTCTTCTTCGTAATAGGGAGAGCCAACTTTTCCCCTAAAAGCTTCACATACAATGCCTTGCTCCAATGCTTCCATGCGCGTTTCTTGAAGCCATTGGACGACTTCAAATTAATTTTATCGTCACCATCTTTTACGCGAAAGACCTCTGGGTTCTTTGATTCTTCCTTTGATTCAGAATCTGCATCCTTGAATTCTTCATCCTCCTTCTCCGATTGAAGCTCTTCCTCCGCCTCATGCATCTCCCATTCACCATTATGCCTCATAAGCATTTCCTTGAAAGACATCCTCTCCTCCATCCATCCTTCATCCAGTGTGCCATAGTTTAATCATGGCCGAAAGAAGACTCTCCCCTTGTATTTTTTCTTGCTCCTCTGCAAGATATCGTCTCCTCCGGAGATAGCTCCGACGGCGGTGTTGCTGCGCTAGGGTTTCCCATGTCTGCCTCTACGTTTAATGAAGGTTGACGAATGCTCCAGATCCGAGAAAATCCTTCGAATTCAAATTCATGAGTCTTATTCTATGTCCACCTCTGCGCTAGGGTTTTCCCATCGCATTTTCCAACTATCAAGTCTTTTGATTTTGTTACAGTTACAACTTTTTATTTATGTGTTAACGTCTCTTGTAGAAGATAATTTATCTTATACATACACACACAAGTATATAGATATCATATATTTTTTTCTCTTTTCTTCTCATAATCTTATATAGATCCCACACAAATTTATTTCTGAGTAAAAGATAAAATTCACAAAAGGTCCTATTTAAACCAAGAAATATAGGCTTGCTTGTCATCCATACCAGAATAAATGAAGTTTCAAGAAAACCTGCTAGTGGAGGCCGAAGACCTCCTAGGTTAAGAGACAGAGGGCTAAAGAGAGAGCCAAAAAAGGATCTTTCCTATATAATCATGCATGATCTCGAATGTTATTCGTTCTGGTATGTAAATTAAATGATACAATGCAAGCTAAAGTTCCTAGATTCATGGAGATATAGAATATCATATAATTATTTTCTACAACATGAAAAATATCAAACTCTTTACTTATTCTTTTGTAATTTTTTTTATACAAACAGATTTAATTTGGTTCCAGCATTCTAAAATCATATAAAATGCCTGTTTGGAAGGTTTTTTTTTTTTTTTAACTTATCTTCTCCTTTTAAGTAGAAGCTAGGCCAAACAGGTTTTCATAAAAGCTTTTATAATAAAAAGAGTATTTTTTTTATAATGATGAAAAAAGTCAAATGCCAAAAGCTTATATAAAGATCTTTTTTCAAGTTGTTTTAGCTTTTATTAAAATGTGTGCTTTTTTAAAAAATGGATAACTTTTAAGTAATTTTAAGCTAAATTTTTTATATAATCATCATACAACATGTAACTTTATTCTATGTAATATTGACACTTCAAAAAAACCTGAAGTGTCATATTCGATACTTCCTGACACTCTGAAACACTCTTACATCTATAATATTTGAAATTTTGTTACATATCATGAAAAAAATTGATCAATGTTTTATCAAACTAATATTATAAAAATTAAAAAAGATATTGAATAAATCTCACTTTAGTGTATAAGAGATTTTCAATTTGAAAATATATTAGTAAATATTTACATTTTATGTTTCTTTGCAAAATTTATGAGTATTATAAGTTTAGTTTCATTTTTTTGTTAAATTAGTGAATATTAAATATAATATACATTAAAAAATTAAAAAAAATATTTAATATCAAAACATGTGCTAACGTGTCAAAATCTAAATATTTTTTTAGAATTAACGTGTCGGAGTGTCGTGTTCCGCGTATGTATCAGTGCACCATAAGCTTTATTTTTAAAGCTGTTTTTTTTTTCAATTTTAGCTTAAAATAACTTTTTGCTTAGAAAAATGAGATATGTCAAACAGGGTGTAAAAGCCACACTTTCAATATTAGATTCCGTAAATTAAGTATATTATATTTAGAGTTTCATGTTGGGCGATACCTTCATATGTAGTGGTACAGTTTCTTTTGAATATTAACTCTTTCTCTTCATTTTATAGATTTGAGCATATTAATAATTGAATAAAATTTTTAATGCAAGAAAATTTAGCAGGGTATAAGATGATTATATTCATCACTATAAATATGAAAATTAATATTTACCAAAAAAAAAATAATATTATTATTATTCACATTTATATTGTATAAAAATTTATTTCCTTTCTATAAATAATTTTTATAGCTGATTGGATTTTCTACTATTAAAGTGAGCATTGATTTTAGAAATAAAATAATCTATCTTAATTATTCATGAAAAAAGTTAAGATAAATAAATTTTAATAAATTCATAGTATATTATGTACGTACAAGTATTTTATTATAACATCGACTACTATATTTTTCATCAATAATTGATATTTATCAATTTTTCTTTTAATAAGATTTCACTTCAAAATAGTCAAATTCATTCATCGTAAATTAATGAAAGAGCTGTATGCTAAGTGAGAAGACACTTATCCAAAATCATTTATGAGAAAACTGTTTCTACAGTTAATACAAATAAGTTATCTGCATTTATTCTCGAAACGACGTCATTTTGGTATTGTAATCTTAAAAAAATATAAATATAAAGACTTTTATAAAACTGAAATAAATCAAAATTATAAAAACACAATGATTTCCGTCACAAAATGACGTTATATTGGGTTTACTGCAGAAAAAGCGAACTATGATTTATTATCACTACATCCTACCGCTTAGGATTCAAAATTATAAGTAGATTATAAGATTCTCACTCACTCATAGACGTAAAAAATATTATCAAAAATATATTTTTTTATTGAAAAATAGATTATTTCAAAACAAAAAAGGGATGTATCATCAAATAATGTTCCTAGTTGATCAATTTTAAAAAAATTGTACACTGCATTCTTGACACTTTTAACGTTTATGGAAACTTTCTTTTTAAGTATATTCGTATAAATTAAGGATATAAACAATTAACTAGAAATGTAGTTTTGATTAATTATTCCTTACTCATATAATGTTATGAATCAATAGAAAGAGGGGAAAAAAATCAAAATATTGTTATTTTAATAAATAATTATGAATATATAGCTATTTTGAAACTATTTATAAAACTGTTGCACTCATTCACGCATTGGGTGTGACTATTCACGCTTAAGTTAGGCATGACTCACGAATAGGGGACATATCCGGATATGGCATATGTAAGGCTTGTAACTTTATGGAACTTAAATATGTAAGGCTTAAATCAACGTCTAAGGAGTGTACTGGTGCCTTAATAAATGTGAATAAATAATTTAGATGTGTATGGATGTCTTAGGGTGTGTCTTTATTATTATGTCATGGCTAACTAGATAATAGAAGAATCTGGTAACATTGTCATGAAATGAATCATTAATTATGTTGATGGTTAAGTATGACAATAAAGTAATTAGTGGATAATTTCGATATCAATAGACATTACAAGTAAATAATTGACAATGGTTATGATAATTGGTAAGGGTAAGATTAATCATGCAAATAGTAACATGTAGGATAAGAGAACAAGTTTATCCACATTTTTCACTTAGTAATTCTAACGTTGATTCCGCTGCAAGTAATTAATATTAAGCTGCGCTTAACACCATTCTGATGTTAACAACCGGGGTATACTTTCACCAAAAAAAAAAAAAAAATCGGGTATACACGAAGTGTTACACTAAGTCTAAGCCTTTTCATATAAGTCTGGCCTATTTAAGTCAAAGCCCAACCTAACCTGGCCTATTTACACACCTAGTGATTTTCAGTTAATGATGACTCGTGCATTACATGGTCTTGGGTTTTGGACTAAAATTTGTACCCAAAAGAGCAAGTGGAAGATTGATAAATTTGTACTCTTTTACATACGCCCAATTGGGCTAAGAGTATGAGAAAAGCCCAAGAAACTTAGAGCCCAAAGAGCTTAGGCTATGGTTTCTTGTTATCCATATAAAAACTATCACTTAAGTCATCAGCCTCTAGGTAATTGAGCACGAGATGTAAGATTAGATTTGAAAAAGTGCCTACACACTTCCCTTTACCCTTGAGGATAGTTTGGAAGATTTACCAGAAACACGTGAGGTCTAATTGTGCTGTGACGCAAAGAAGATTAATTCGTGCCGTGATGCTAAGGATATTGGTTCGTGAAAGAGAATCATATATGAAGTGGTTGTACGTAAATTTACAAGTCAAGAGGTAAATTAAAATGATGATTATCTGTTGCATCTCAAACTATAACGGTGTAAATTTTAAATAGGAAACTTACAGTATAATCACCAACTCACCCGTAATGTAATTTAAGATTCTACGCGTAAAAAGTAAAAGAAGAATGGACAGCTTCTAAAATAAGTTATCTTGTTTGGGCCACAGCCCAAACCGACCTTGGAAAATGGTCTACAATTCAATCATGATATAAACCAAATTGGGGAGAGGGACTCTAAAGAGCAAGGTCACGTTTTCCGAATTCTCAATATCTTTAATTATGCTGTAACCTCAACTCCATTTAACAAACAGCTACAAGCCTACGAGTCTTATCATCAACTTTATTATCATTGATTCAGATTAATTAAGTCTAATCACTTGTGCTTAGGTCATTAGCTAAACCAGTTTGTTTGGAGGGCACATTTCATAATTCTATGTTGTCTTTCCAAAAAGGTAAAGTTGACCAGCTTCAAACTTCATGTTGCGAAATGCACCACCAAAGATTGAAAGCATCATTTCCATCATTTTCATTTGGGACACTAATTGGCCTAATCATAATTTTATTAATTCAAGTCTTTGGACTGCATCTTTAATGCCGCAGGGAACAAACAAAAACAAAACAGCCAAAAGTTACCGAAAAGAACAAATAAAGAAAAACCAATCATGGTTGAAAGAAATACAAAGTTACTTGAGAGTGCGAGAATGTGACATAGGCGGCCAAATAATAGTAGTAACAGTTGGTGACGGAAAAGATGATTTTGTTTCCTCGGGCCCCTAATAACAATTGAATTTACAATACAAAGTTTGGCTTTGGGAATGATATAATAGCAATTGTAGTATTTGTATTGGCCATTGGGTGAGTGAAAAATTTTAAGCATACCGAGGCAGATTAGAATAGATTGTGATTTGTAAGGAGAGCGCGTACGGGCAGTGTCATTTTTTTTTCTTCATATTATTCATCAATTTATGAATTATTTGATTAGTCCAATTTGAATTAACACATGAACATTCAATTTTTTTCTATCAAGTTTTAACACAGTTGTATTTACGAACTCAAACTCGTGATCACATGAAACTTATACTATACGTTATGACATTTTCAGTTGTTTGGTGTGAGTGTGACCATCGTATAGTATAAGCTTATACAGCAGGATCCCCTTAATACATCAAAATCAGAATGATGTATAACTTAATCAAGTCTAAGGATGGTGGATTAGGCATAATAAGGGGTTGATATATTAATATTGCTTACAATTACAATTCCCAAGAACTAATATATCTTTTCAATATTTATATATTAAACTAATTTTTTTTAATATATTAATTTTTAAAATATTGAAGGATATTATTTTATACAATATCATACCATCCGCTGGATAGTGTTAAAATTTAATCAGATCTTATACTATCATGTCTTATCTTATACTATGCACCAAACATGCCCTAATCGGAAACAACCGGATACCAATTAATCGATTAAAATGGGCAATTTTACCAGCTCTAGTTATATTATTGGAATCAATTATTAGTGGTCTTAAATTAATTACATTTGGGGCGGTTCACGTGCTATTGAATCACTGATAGAGAGGTTTTCATTTGATTTTGAGTCCCGTGGACAGCGTTCATTTACTATTTACTACTACTTAATTAAGGGTACTTGCCCTGTTAGCTCCATTGTCTAATATGCTTCCCTTTTAATTTGGATTTTGAACGAGTTTGTATTTGTGTGTGCCTCTCGCTTTCTACAAATGACAGCTAGCTAGCTAAGCTAGTTGAGTATGAGGCTGCTTGCTTCATGCATCCTTACAAATTGACCAATTCCAAATTTTCTTTCGTCTCCATCTCTCTCTCTCTCTCTCTTACAAGACTTGCATTGCTATTGCAACATTTACTTCTAGAAATTCGGTGAACAAGAGCAAACAACTATATATAACCAGCTATGCATACTGTAGGAACTAGGAAATATCATATGACCATGGAGTCACGGTCCATGAAATTACAAATTAACGCGGTATTTTTCAACGAACAAGTTAGCACATGAAACAATATTCTGGAATCTAATCTCTTGGACTATTATTTGAAATTTTGAATCAAACAATTAATGAGGCTCAGCACAGGTCAACCGGAACAGTTTTCTCACATGAAATGACTTAATTAATAACAATGCAAAATTTGTTTTATAGCCCATACTTGAATGAACGTATAATATTCAATTTGCTTTTGTTTTTTCTTTGGACAAGAAATATATTACTTATAGTTTGTAACATGGGATTTTCACTACCTCTCAATTTTTGGATGGTAAGGAGTTAACTGTGATTAGCAATGTTTTTTTTTTTTTCAAGTTAACCTAATCATAATTATCTCTATCAGGCGAGTTGGTTTTTTCAGTATTTAAGGTCCGATTCTTTAAGCCGACTATGCGACTAATCCGAGGTACGAGGCGGTCAGGGATGGAGATATTTAAACTTTTCCTAAATGTGATATATGAGGATTGAACCGCTACCCTTTATTTTTTTACTTAGTGAACTCCCTTGCTACTAAGTGAATTATCACTATTTGTTTTAGGGTTTTCATTTCCTCCTTTAACCTAACACAACAAACTTTCCTACACACACAACATTTTGTGGGGCCCACGCATTTTAAAACAAAAAACACAAAATATGGCACGCAAAACGAATCTCTATAATATTACACAATCACTTTTCCTACATCATAATAAACATAAAACACTTTGTTTTAAGATTGTTTCTATAGTCACTACGTATGTGCGTCAACCCACAACGAATTTTAATCATTTGAACACATTCTTTGTGTTGAAAATATATCATATCATTGAAAAGCCATAACATTTTATTATTTTTTATTTGTTTCAAATGTAGGTATGTCTTCGCATACCGCGTCAGGTAACATGTGAGTTACGCGTAATTAAGGTCAGACTCTCCTATAGTCCTATCCATCACTCTCATAATGATGAATCGGTGGTACTCTTAAAAGACAAATGTGAACAAGATCGGAAAACCCTGAAGTTAGCGGAGTCATGGAAGTAATGGAAGCAACAATGAAAAATATATCAACCGTTAAATATGGTAATCATGAAACGTGAAACAATAATCACATTAGTCGAGGTCTTTGTGTGATCCATGTTCACGATGGAAGGTCTAAAATTAAAGCAGGTGAGTTTAAATTATGGGTTTATGTTTTCTTACTTCACATAAGAAAACATATCTAGCTCCAGAGCTATAGATATAATTTTTGATGTGAGATCCATTTATAATTAAAAAAAAAAAATTGATTTGAAATTATTTATGTGTGTATAGGAAAAATTATTCTCTTATGTAAGATAAGTCCTTAAATTATACAATGAAATGGATTAGTTTTAGCTTAAAATTAAAGATTTTGTTACTCTGTTCTACAATCACATATTAAGAAATGAAAAATATATACGTATTTAATTTTTAAATAATTAATAATAAATAATATTTTATGCCTTTAAGCTCTCAGGTTAACCAATCATTAAAAACTATAATCAACACGCTTCCCGTATCCACTTGCCAGTGCTGCCTCTGTCGAGTAGCACGTAGACGACACGGTCGCATTTCCAAATTCCAAAAATCAATTATCCAGCAATTAACAATAGATTATTTCAAATTGCGAGTCAATCATATAATGATTACGCCTAGAATTTTGAGTGGAATACGAGGCGTGGGACGAGGTTGGAATAGATTAAGAACCCGTTTCGATCGACTTCGAAAGAGGTATTTTTTATGCTTTATTTGTATTATAATTTTTTTTAAATATTTAATTTAAAAAAAATATTTAACTTCTGATTTTTATATTTTTTAAAAGTTAAAATTTTTAAATTATTAAAAAAATAAATTTTTGATTTTTTTATAACTTCTCTTTTTATAAAAAATAAGTGTCCAAAATAGACTTTTTCTAAAATATGATTTTTTTTCTTCTGGAAAAAGTAATTTTTAAAGAAAAAAATAAAAAATTCATCCAAACATACCTAAGAAAACTGAAAATACAGGCACCAGGCAGGTAAAATTACACTACAACCGAGACTATCACTTATTTATTTCTCAGAAATAAACCATTTGTTATTTGTTCAATGAAAAAGGCTACTTGTGCTGAAGTAATTAATAAGTAACATAACTTATCAACTTTCTATACTTTCTTTTTTCCTACACTATCAACTTTCTATAGTTTCGATTAAGATTAATTTTTCCTACACAAATTAATAAATACCCTCCAAAGAATATACAAAAACCCAACCGGGTTTCTTGCATACGTGCAACCAACTTTTTTTTAATATCCAAAATATTTGTTTATTCCTTCTAAATTTTGGTTTCAAAACAAAGATAAATAATATGGTTTGCTTTTTCTACTGTACCTATATATAAATTATGATAAAAATATTTGTAATTTTAAATGAAATAAAAGTTATCATTTTTAATGAAATTACATTATTTTGGTAAATTTTTACGTTCTCTCTCCTTCATTTTTTTTTATTTCTAATTTTATAATTTGGAGAAAATGATAAAACACACCAAAACGAAATATTTTCATTAAAAATGACACAAAGTTATGTCATTTAAAATGATAAAAACTAAACCCATTAATTATCCACAATAAACCCAATATGACGTCGTTCTGGGGTAGAAATCATGATATTTTTGTAATTTTAATTTATTTCAAGTTATTATAGTCTTTATAATTATAATTTTTTAATATGTTAATCTCAAAGCGACGTCATTTTACAAGTAAACACAAATTTTTATGTAAATAATAAACAAAACCAATTACTTATTTAATTATGATTCAATTTTAACATTGACTTAGCCTTACACTACTCAACCTTATATTAATTAAGAATTTACTGATTTGATTAATTATAATTTGGAGAAAATATGTATAATTTTAAAGAATGTAAAATTCTATCATTCTAAGTGAGAGAAATAGATAGATCATGTGAAAGAGAGAGTGAAAAAAGAAATGAAAAAGTGAAATTCATTTTTTTATGAGAGTGAAATGAGAAATTGTGTACAAACAAATTATAATTTTATAAGTTTCAAAATCTTCTACTACCAACTCATTACATATCTAATCATCATTGGATCAACATTTTCTCTTTTTTTAATTTTTTTTTATTCTCTCTCATTCAATGGTGATTAGATAATAATAAGTTAGTAGAAAAAAATATATTAATAAGAATATCCTTACTCATAATTTTATTCAATATCTTTTACATTATATATTTGCGGATGTGATCCATGAGAGCCGTATGATTTTGGTTTGATGATGAAGTGAAATATTTGAGCGGTGATGGAGACGTGATAGATAGAATGAGAGACACAGGTGCATGTGAGTGATGGAGCATGTTAGCATTTCCATTCCTGGGTAGAGATTGCTTAACACAAAAATCGGAAAATAAAACAATCTCAATTATGGAGACGGTCAGAGAAAGTACTAGCGGGTTTTCCGGTGCAAGGACGAATAAGCAAAAGCTAATGACATGACACGTGGAATAATAATGTCCGTCGGATGGTAAAAGAACGAGGCTGAGATTTATTGAAACTGAAAGAGAACAGTGTGCGAGAAGTGAGAAGTGACGAGTGATAGATTTTCATGTTCACCCACGCACACATTCTCACACACACTAATAACACTCTCAGTTCGAGTCTGAGTCTGAGCCACAACAACAAACAACCCACCACACCTACAAATTAAGCCAGTCTGTATTCTTCTAAGAGAGAGAGTTTGTGAATTGTGACCGTAATTCATAAATGAGATTTCTACAGTAGAGTGGATGGGGTGCAGGAGCATGGCGGCGTAGCAGAGGCTCTAATTCCGTGCTATAATTGCGTTGAGGGAACAACGAATTGAAGAGAATTAAGCAACATCAACTGAACACTCTATTTTTCCTTCTTTTTTTTTTCCTTTAAGAAACGGTTTTCCTCAAAAGCTGCAAAAAAAAAAAAAAAAAAAAAAAACCCAACCAGACCAGAAGATCATACTTGAGACGCCCCCACACGGGCCTTGCCACAGTGACAGAGTGAGAGTCAACAAGACAAAAAAATAAATAAATAAAGATTGAGTGGGTGGAAATTAATTAGCAAACCTAGCAATTAGTATTACTGTCAGCAAACACACACTTAGCACTAGAAAGCCCAAAAAAAGAAAATTGGAAAAAAAAAATATTACAGTTGTAGTATGAAAAATTAATTTAAGATTCTGCTATGGATGTTATCTCTGAATTGGATATTGTTATAGCTTTTGAGTGCAAGAGATGGCTGAGTTCTTCTCTCTAGGTGGAAGGGGAAGTCATCAACAACAACAAAACAAAGAAGACGAAGAAGAAAGAGAAGGTAATAACAGTAATACCAACCAATTCCTGTTGAGGAACGAGGAGATCTACAACAAGGGATTCGAGATATGGCCGCAGCAGTCCTATCACCAACACCAAAACTTGAACAACTACTACTCGTTCGAGGTGGGTCCTAGTCGCAGGAACAACAACAACAACTCCAACGTAAACGACGACGTCTCTGTGTCTTTCTCTGATGACTCTACGAGGTTTGGGTTCACAGTAATGAGGTCTGGAGGTCTAGGAGGAGGAGGAGGAGGTGGCATGAACTGTCAGGACTGTGGAAACCAAGCTAAGAAAGACTGTTCACATCTCAGATGCAGAACTTGTTGTAAGAGCCGAGGGTTTGATTGCCAAACTCATGTTAGGAGCACTTGGGTTCCTGCAGCCAGACGCCGTGAACGACAACAACAACAACTTGCGTCGTTGCAGCAACAAAATCAGCAACAATTTCGGGGAGATCATTCTAAACGACATCAAGGTACTGGTGCTGGTGCTGGTACTAGTTCTCTTGCTTGCGCTCCAGTACCTATTACTACCACAGGTAAAGTTTGTATGATAATAAAAAAGAAAAAGAAAAATGGTCTCAGCATATAGGTCAGGACGAATTTTTCAACTACATAGCTCGTGAAGTCTATAATATTGCTAGAGAAATTAAGATGCACTGAGATTTTTAGGAATTATAGTCTTCTATGACTCATACCTAACTGGTCCATATCATTTCAAATTGAAAATGAAATTCCATTCCATATAGTCACCCATCACCTTTCTTTCTCTCTCTCTCTCTCTCTCACACACACTCTTTTTCTCTTTCTCATTTTTTTCATATTGCATCGCTGTTAATAAGTTAAACTGACGAATGTGATCCGTTAATTAGCTAGACTTGAAACTGGTTTTTTTTTTTTTTTTTGATTTACATGAAAAGTTTTCAATTTGTTGATTAATTGTTATTTATATATTAGGGTTGGAAGTGGGGCAATTTCCACCGGAACTTAACTCTCCGGCTGTGTTTCGGTGTGTGAAAGTTAGCGCAATGGATGCAAATGATGAGAGGTATGGTTATCAAACAGCTGTGAACATAGGAGGACATGTTTTCAAGGGAATTCTCTACGATCAAGGCCTTGATAGTCCTTACGCTAGTGCACATGGTGAGGGTTCCTCCGGTGGCGGTGGTGGTGGTGAAGCTCAGCCACTTAGTCTCATAACCACCACAACCACCGCCACAACAAGCGGCAACCCGTTTGACTCTTCAATCTACCAGCCTTCGTTGAATGCTTTCATGGCTGGTACGCAATTCTTCCCACCCCCAAGATCCTAAAGACGTGTCATCTCTCTCTCTCTCTCTCTATTTATCTATCTATCAATCTATCTTATCTCTTGGATAAATAATGATTGAAACCATGTATTAGTTTTTCATCGACTCTTATAAGGATTAGTGTTTGGTTATTAATATATGTCCATCCTAACATCAGCTGAAGTAGCTGCTAGCTAGACTAGTTAAGAGTTTCACAAATGATTACGACGATGATTCAGGGTGCACGCAATTAAAGGATTGCTTTTGTTTTGTTTTGTTTTGTTTTTGTCCGAATCTCAGTTCAGATTTTCGTGTTATTTTGTTCTTATCGAAATACTTACTTTTCAATTCTGCAAGATCGTCATATACATTTTGATTATTTTCCAGTGGTGCGTTTTCTTTGGCTCAAGCAGCATTTGGATGTGTGCATTTGTTATGTTATGTTAAGAGGGAAGGGGTGATTTGATTTCTTTATAGTATTTTTCTTTTTCCGGGCTAATTTTGAGTGAGGCAGTGATCTTTCTGGTTGGTGCAAAACTCGAAGCCACTTTTTTTCCCGTTTATCCGTTTCCTTGCCGGATCAAAATGGAACGAAATAGGTTTAAGCATAGAATTTTAAAAAGCATTGTTTTAACTCTTTGCACGATTTCTGGAGAGGAACAGGCACCGTCTTTTCTTTGTCTCCCATGCATTGCAGAGAGAGACCAACCAGTTACTTTCTATACCTTTTTCTTCACCGGATCGATCGATATATCTGCGTATAGCATAATTATATATTACGTATAAATGGCGAATTACAACTAGCATTTATCCCAACTACTTCTCTGAAACACAATAAAATTTCCCACTCATGGATGTCTATTCCATGTAGCATAGAGTTGGGAAAGCATTCTTCTTTGGCTCATAATGTTTAATGCTTCTCAAAGTATGTGCATGTGAGGTATGTTCTATTGCATACAAGTGGCTACTGCCACCAGTGATATAGGTCGAGGTACATATGATATGATAGGGTTAATGATCCTTTCATAGACTGCTGGTTTTAGTTCATGAGGAAGATTCAGAAACTTTACGAAAATTTCCCTTGTTTTGTAATAACTGACCCATTACATGTGCTGCACAACCTTCAACATGATTGAGACATAGCGGTCTCTTTCTCCTTCATCTATTCTTTTGTTCTTTTGTATTTATAAACTCTTTCGATTCCTTTTCCTTTTCCTTTCGTTCTCTTATTCCCCCACTCTAATCTCTTCTTGATTCCTTTTACAAAGTGTTGATCGTGTTCATGTAGCATTAACAGAAAATTGCACCGTTCCCTATGTTGTTTTCCCTTCTTTCTTATCTGGGAAATGAAATAAAAGTTCTTTTGTGAAGATTCATGAACAATCTTCATGATTATATTGAGATTGTGATTAAAGTTTACTCAATTTTGAGGTTCTTGGAAGACACATCGAGACAAGGAAAAAAAATAAAGGGTTAACCTTTACTTCTGCCGGACACACCCAAAGAAGAGAGATAACCATTGTTCATGATATATAAGAGTCATTTCAACTCAAAATCTTCGGTGAAGATAAATTAATTATTTTATATTTCTCTAACACATCTCATGTAAGTGTTCTTTGGGCTTGAAGCGTGGATATGACACAAGCCTATTATTGGTCTGTATTATGCTGCACAAGTCCATGTTTTTGGTCTGCCTTGTGTTTTTTCTTAATTCCACTTGGTGTTAAGTAGGGGTGAAACTGGGTCGGGCCGGCCTACAGGGGCCTATGGCTAGGCCCATATCAGACCAGATCTGACCTAGTGTATTTTGTATAATAGGCCGGGCTTGGGCAAAAAAAAAAAAAACATGTTTAATAAAAATGTCGTAGGCCCACTTTCAAAAGGCCGGGCCTATAAGCCTGAAGTTATAATTAATTTATTTTAAATAAAATATTAAGTATCTTGAAGAAAAAACAAAAGATATAAATTTAATCAATTGCAATTATTTATAACTTAATTATATTCGATTATATTTTAATAGAAATCTTACTTTATTTCTTATATAGCAAGAACCAACATCGCAACATGTTAGATTGTGTGTATATTAATATATTAAAAGATTTTTGGGAGATGTTATACTTACCACAAACATCATGATGTGTTTGTTGGATTCATGTAGTTATTTTAATTTATATAGTATGGATTTGTTTGTTGGATCTGATGGAATATATGTTATTTAGTTTGAGCATTTTGCCTTTGAAAATGACTTAAATGCATATTGTATGAGTTTTGTTATGTTTCATGATTCTGTTTGGACGTTGAAATTATGATTTTTGGTGTAGCAACAGAAAAAAAACTTTGTAAAAAAAATTCACATGGTTCTAAAGGAAGTTAAGAATTTGATTCTCGAGCCATTTGTTTTTTTATAAACCCTAGAGAGCCATTTGAAGAAACAGTCTAAACCTGACTCAAAAGGTTTGTAATGCTTAATTAAATTTTTCGACGTAGGCTTAGGCTTTTTGGGGCAAAACTTGACCCAGCTCAGCCCATTTTCACCCCTAGTGGTTAGGATCGAACTTGTGATCTTGTAGTCGCTGAAGCTCTAGCTCTGATACCATAATAACTTTATTTCAACCCAAAATCATAACGCATTAGGTGAAACTAAATTAATAATTTTATATTTCTCTAACAGTTCAATTTCAATTGTGTTGAAAAGGATTGCGTAAAATCTCATTTGACTAAAGGTAATAGATTTGATTCTCAAGAATTGCAACTCTTAGAGAGGATGAAGAAACTCAAACCTGAAAAGGGTAATGCGATTATTTTCCTTAAGGTAATCTTCAGAACAAGTGGTTGCATTGATTAAAAAAATCATTATTCATGAAATGTGAAAGCAATATATATTATGTCCAAAATGGAATTAACTTTAAGCTAGCTGTTGACTGAAATTTAGAAGAACATTATAACTATAATTAGGCTCTACATTTATTGTATGATCATCAGTATTAATTTTATAAGTCTGATCGTTGAGAAAGATAAAGATGTAACAAGAATGGTGGTCATGCGTTTTCCAACTTCTGACTGAAATTGTTGTTATTATTATCTGTATACATGTTGAGATGAGATCGTAGTTGTTATGACTTAAGATTTTTGAATCTCAACACAAACTCACTCCATTCTAATTAGTTAAGCTAAGCCCAGAATGATATTGTATATGATATGATCTAGCTAGTAAGAACTAAGAAGTGGTTTTTAAATTTTTAGTATAATTTGTTAAGGATATATTTAATTAGTGCATTATAAGAAGTTTTACTTGAACATACTTATGACAATAATTAGATGTTAAAAAACATACGTGGGAGACAAGGATGCTAAAAGTGTCCGTTATTTAAGTTTTACTCGTATTTCATATGGTGAGTTTTTTTTTTTAATTTACAAGAGATTAAACCCATGTCTACTCAGATTTTTACTGCACCCTTACAACTTGAGTTAAAACCACGTGGGCCATTAAAAGGTGGGGTTTGTTTTACAATTGTAGTTGTTTTTGAAGCTTCAAACAATATACAAGATCATTATTTGAGGTGTTAATTGATTGGCAAATAATACATATAGAATGATTACTGGGGCCGTTTAATCGTTTAGCGGGATTCTCGTAAACTGAATTTTTCAAAATTTTAAATTTTCGGATAGTATCGTAAATTGAATATTTTCAACATATTTTTGAAAATGGAGATTCTCGGACAAAAAGAATTTTTCCCTCCACCAAACGCTCTTATTATTAGAAAATCTTCTTTATAACTATTATCAACGAAATAATTATAGGTATGATATGCCTACCACTCATCTAGTAGTATTAGGTATAATACCCATTTAAGAGGTATGATATCTTTGTAATCCAAAAAAAAAGAGAGGTATGATATCTTTAGTTTAGTCTATAATAGGTTTTTTCATGATTTTTTTTTTTTGTGAATTTTTTTTTCATGATTTTTTTAACTCTCAATAAAAGCGTAAATTGTTATAAATTTTGAGATCACCACCTCAAAAATTAATTTAAAATATAAAAAAATTCAATTATAAATCACACGTTAATTGCTCCTACAACCGTGGGACTTATAAGATGTAAGGGCGAGGATATGTTTGTGCTGGTGAACAGGAGCCTTGTTCTTATGGCTAGAGTAGACGATAGCATGTCTAATCAAATGCCCAGTCTTAGAATTCTATATTCCTTTCTTTATTGGGTGCTGAGATCCTGTGTTCCGAAAATATAGTTCCATGCCAGCGACGTTTTATTCCCTCATTAATGGATGCGCACAATTCGAGACTTCATTTTAGGGCGGTGGTGTATGCATGGATCATGTCCGGTCATCATAATACTCTCTCCCTCTCTCTTTCCTTTTTCAAAATAAACACCATTTAAAGTTTTTTATTTTGTTTTGAAGATTAAAATAAGAGATTAATGTTTCTTCATTTAAAGGATATAATTATATTATTTTATTCAAAATTACTGTGTTTTATGATGAGAGAAACAGTTACATAATAAAAATGGTGGAAGAAAATCAAATATTTGTTTAATTTAAATATTAAATAAAAATATTAGTTTTAACTAAAATAACTGTCATTTAAAAGAATAAATATTATTTTTCTTAAAATAATAATTGTTTTTTGATTTTTCATTATTTGTAAGTATTTTTACTAAATGAAATAAAAGTTGAAGAATAATTTAACCAAATAAAATTATACTTTTTTTAAAAAAAAATTGTAATAATCATTTTTTTAATATTTTTATCAAATTTTATTATTTTAATACAGACGAAGAACTATTTTCGGTCCAACATTCAGTTTCAATATCGCAGGGGCAGATTTATTTACTAATCATGATACTCACTAGTTAGGTGAAGAGCGATGATATATTGTGGGATTGTTGAAATGTGTGCTCAGATTATTTTATTTTATATTTAAAATTGCAAAAATTAAAAAAAATCAAACATGTTGTAATAGTAAGACAGTTTTTTTTTTCACAATGGAGTTTAAGTTGAAGTAGGTAAACAACAATAAACTAGAAGGATGGACTAGAAATTAAGGCCTCATCATGTAACATTGATTTGAATGGCAATTCTACGTGCCAATGGAGAGAAACATGCACGTTTTAAACCATATAATGTGATTTTAGGTGATAAATTGATTGGATTTCTGCTTTGCTGTCTTCGAGTTGGTTTCAACTTTCAACAATTATTTGATAGCACATGTCTTACCATTGAAATTGACTTCCGACATGGCAAATTAAATGCACTCGTGAATATTGATCTCGGACGGTTAATAATTCGCTAATGACATGAAATATTATTATTTATAGATCTTAAGATTGCGCTAGCTATAGTGTATAATGATAAACAAACTAGCATGATTAACTACTCACTAATCACTTCAATTAAGGTTTTTAGATCTAACCCCAGCAAAGAAAAAGCTCAAAGGTTGTAGATTTAACTCCAACATCATTAATTACTTACACCAATGCCAGGGAAAGACCATCATCAATACACTAAATGACAAATTAAATGTGCTTAAACACTATAATTTTATTCTAAACCTTAATATTATATGTCATTCAATTTATATAGTGTTCATTCAGTACATTTTTAACTAATATGAGATTTCATTCACTCACATTTAGATTCATTCACCCTACTTCATGTCGACTTGGTCTCCAAACAATGTTGATAGAAGGTTTGCGCTTCTTTTTATGCAATGTGTTTGTTGTTCTAGGATAAATCCTGTTAATTTAAATTTTGGGTTATATTACTCTTATGTAGTAGGAGATATATTATTTCATACTGTAGATACAATGATGTAGTAGTGTTTGCTATACCAGACGGTATGCGCTCGAGAGATGATGTATATGCCTGATATACTGGGCTTAATATGTTCCCAATCACTGCGCACAAGCAATAGGCTTTACAACCAAGGGGTGGTGTGTGCACAATGAAATTCTGTTGAACTCTTATTTAAATTTTGGGTTATATTATTCCGCCCGACTTAGTCGGCCTCAACTAGTTTGTTTCAGCTGTTGAGATTTGGCAGTATCTCTTGACGAGATATTCTAGGGCGGCGTTTAAGCATAGCTTCATCCGTAACAAGTAGGTCTCATTATTTATTAAAAAAATAAGAAAACAAAAAAGAGAAACACAAAAATCGATGGATGTGGAGGAAATTATATTACCTCATGTAACATGAGAGTAATATAACCCTTAAATTTTTCTAGATTCTTTCAGCAAGAGAAGTCTCAACTAGGGTTTGATATAATGGTCACAGCCTAGTGTTTGTGCAATGAATAGAACGGGATGTAGGCCGTAGCGGGGCTTGCCAGCAAGCTGCTTTTTTCCTCTACTTGTTACCTACTTAGCTATACAGTGGTCCAAAGATACAAGCCAATCACAGGACTTGCTATTACAGCAAGCATGCATGTGAGAGTTGAAGTATAGAGGAATTTGCTGTGGACAAGTTCTAATACTACCTACACTAATTTTATGTAAGATAAATTTTTTAAGATATTATCCATCGATTAATCAATTAGTCACATTTGAGCCTGATATGACCACATGGGTGGAAAAACTATCCCTACCAAGTTTCAATACTAGGGATTTGAATTCGAGACCACTGATTAAGCTGGAATAATCCCTTGTCACTTGCTAAATAATCATGTAATTTTATAATTAATTAAATTTCTATAACAACAACACAAAATAACCTGAAATAACTTTAAACACTCATTAAGAGTAGAAACAACACTAGCTAATAAGGATCTATTCAAAAAGTTTTGGAAATATATATGAGACTTATTTAAAAGTTTAATGAAACTATAAAAACATATAGAGGAATTTAACAAAAAAAATAATAATTGAAATAATAATAACTTTTGGTTGCATTAAATCTTTAAATAAAGGTTTAGCAGTAGTGTGTTGCTTACAATTTTCAGATTACCATACTAATCTATGATATCTTATCGTTATATAGTTTAGGAGATTTAAAATGAATCAAATTTGTTGGAATGATCTGACAAAATGGGAATTCGGGCAATAAAATTGAAGTATAATTTTTTTTGACTAGATTTGTTGGGATGGGCGTGGGCCGGCCTGCAAGATCAGAATTAGCATATATAATTAATTACTATATTTATTAATTTTTCTATTTAAAATTCATGTAAATGATATTTTAAAACAAACATGTATTCTGCTATTATAACTAATAATATTTAATTTTAAATATTTTAATTTTAATTTTTTAATATAATATAATTGAATAAAATTTAAAATTTAAAATGGAAATTCTATAAATAATAAAATAAGAAAATATGAACCAGCTGATTAGACCGAAAAACAAGGAGCGCACATATAGGGCCAGAATTGGCCCATAACTTACCAACCCAAATTATATTTGGTGAACTTTGAGCCAACCTACATTTGTCCTTGCCAATTGTAGCCCGAAAGAATTAAGTTGGGCCGATTTTACTCTCATAATTATCTCTAAATTATTCTCATAATTAACAGTGAAAGAAAACCAAATTACTTTTGATTCTGGGAAAATGAAAGAAAGGACAGAAAAGAGAAAGAGAAAGTTGAGATATCGTGTTACTCGCTCAGTTCACTTTATCTTTTTTTTTTAATACGAAATTTTTATATTCTTAAAAAGAAAGAAATACAATTTTTAATTTCTATGAATTTTTTTTTACATTTTTCATATTTTTAAATTTGTTATATAAAAATTAAGAAATTCATTAAATAAACTATAATTATAATTTATTGAGTTACACTTATTAATTAATTTTTAATTTTAAATAAATTACAACTATCAAATATACTAAATTATTATTTTTTTTTGTAAAGTTTTACCGCTGAGATAAGGAATAAGATATTTTTATTTTACATCGGAGTTAAAAGGAAGATTTTTTTTGACTCCGGTGTAAAATTAATAAATCTTACTTTCCATATCAGCAATTGATTTTTGTTCATCTGACCATTGTGATTTATTGAGTTAGGAATATTGAGTTATATTTCTTAATCCTATATTGAAATCAAAGATACTCCCTCTTCATAATTTATTAAGGGATTAATATTATACTGAGTTATTATAAAATTAGGGTTAATTGATTATTTCAGTGGAATCAACTTAGCCTTCTCGGTATTTCCTATCTTGGCGATCCTCGCCTCTTCCAATATAAACATCGCTTAGGTTTCTGGTTTCAGTGGTCTTGGTTTAATGAAATGACTTTGCGGATGGACTTTTATTATGCTTTAATCTATATTATTAAATGATTTTTCGTAATGCATTATCTCAGGAATGATGCCCATTCCGTGTTATGGTGTCTAAATTGAATTAATTATTAACCATATCTGGATATGTTTTTTGTTTCTATTTCAGAGAGCTATGTTTTAGCTCTTTCACGTCTACGTGCCAGTGAACGTAAGAGGAAATTTTGATTTCTTACAGTGATATTTTATATGACGTAAAAAAAAAAAGGCAAGTATAGTCAGGCGTTGAGGAAAAAAAAATTAAATCAATCAAGCACCGACATTTCAAAAATCTTGACGTGACGTGTCCGACACTCACGGATACTCCGACACTCTTCGAGACTTTAACACGCGTTATAGAAATTCAAAAAGAAGTTCAAAAGTTGCATTGCGTTGAGTTTTTAGTTCTAACTATTAGATTCGTTAGATTACGATTACCATGTTATTAAGTTGAATATAAATATTTGGTATATCTCATGTTTCTTTGCAAAATTTATGAATATTATAAGTTTAGATTCATTTTTTTAATTATTGAATATTAAATATAATATGCATTACATAAATTAAAAATATTATTTAATATCAAAACGTGTCTTAACGTGTCGAAATATAACATTTTTTAGAATTAACGTGTCAGAGTGTGTGTGTCCCGTGTCGGTATCGGTGCTACATAATTTCTCCTTATAGATTGTGGGTTTGTACTCCAATATCTTTTCTAGTAATAAACAAATAAACAAATCTTTTCCTAATTAGTAATTAATAAAATATTTTTTCTCAGATTTATTGTTTGGAAATCTCAGTCAGGGTAGATAAGTGACACAAGAAATGAAATGGTCTATAGTCATATAATTGTCCGCTTAGAACTCAGTAAGTTTCATGCTTCTGCCTTGTTATTTTATTTTATATTTTCAAAGATTTGTTTTTTGGGAAATCTCAGTCAGGGTAGATAAGTGACACAAGAAAATGAAATGGTCTATAGTCACCCATGCATTAGTTGTAGCTACTATTCTGTAATACAATATTATTAAACCCGGAGCGGTATCCACCCGGTTGGGGTACCGGGTCAGTAGGTTACTGGTTCAATCAGTGAATCGTTGGTTCAACCGCATGAACCAGGTATGTATATAAATTATATTTTATACTTAATTATATAATAAATATTTTAAATGGTAACCAAGATCCAAATATAGCTTAGTGGTAAATACTATAATTTATATCTTCACAACAAGGATTCGATTCCCACCAGATCTATTTTTAAACAATTCTATTAAATGATATATATATATATATATATATATATATATATATATATATATATATATATATAAATGATGCACATTAACCAACAAACAAACTCAACTCAGTGGTAAATTGTTGTTAGTTTCAACTTTGGAATTATAATTTTCAAAATCGGGTTCGACAGTCGACAGTTAATACCGGTTGAACTGCGGTCGGTTCAGCGGGTCGATAATATATCCGGTCCATTGCAAGAATCAGACCGGTTGATGGGCTGGTTTTCGGGCGAACCGGTTCGACAGGCCGGGTCGTCCGGTTTTCTCAACGCTGCCGTAATATATTTAGCTTCTGACTTTTATGGACAAGTCTTGAAGTTATCTCTTTCCTATTAGAAATGAATCACTAAATGCGTCATATACTTGCTTCTTATTATCTTCATCAGTTTTTGGTATTTTCAGTCTAGCTCATTCAGAGTTGCAAGTAAGTGCTACTTGTTTCATAATATGTTTAACTTCTGACTTTTATGGATGGGCCTTGAAGTTACATCTTCCCTTTAAGAAACGCATCATCTCTAAAAGCACCATGTTCTTACATTTTAATTTCTTCTACAGCTTTTGGTCTTTTAAGTTTAGCTCATTAAGTGTTATCAACTGTTTTCTATGACAAAGTTTCTACTTCTGGCCTCAGGGTAAGTTCTTTATATTGTGTTATGTGAGTGGTGAACTATCAGGAAGGTGGAAGGTTATCTGATATCTTAATTGGCCCTTCGTGTGTGTGTAAATCTAACGGTACAGAAAGAAGGGAACCATTCCAGTGCACTTTTTTTATAAGTGTGGCTCTACCCGTTTATAGAAAACTAACAAAGATGGTGGCAAGTAAATTTTGTTGGAATTATGCATATATTGTTGCAGTTTCGAGCACCCCCACCCTGCCAAGAGTTGCTTTCCTATTTCCTCATCATTCCACTAAAAAGATGTTCTCATTTTGCACCATTTGGAGGGCTATACATTTCCTTTGATACATCATAACTAATTCTTTTAACTGCAAGTAGTTTCACATATTGCCCTAACAGATGATAATCATCGTCACAATTAGTTAATACCATTGGTCATCCCTCTCGCGTGAGAAATCATTTCATCACCTGATTATTACCTAATCTCTTCAGCAAGTTTTCCAAGTCAAGTAATACTGATATTTCACAATATGCCCTACAAATTATGAGAAGGTAGTAATATTTTACACCGAAGATCTTCCAATTCATTTACTTGCTTGCCAAGTTGCCATAACAACGGATATTGGACACTGGGCTAACAAGCATACAGAGTTATACTAGTCTAGTGTCCTGTAGCATACAGGACTTACATAACATAAACAACATGATCGTAGCAGTTTCTGATCCTATAAGGAGATGCTATTCCCAGTACTAAACGATACATCTCACAATTTAATATTTACACAAGCTGCACTAGTCTAGCGCCACACAATCACAACAGGGCATCCTTAAATTTAATGTGTTGGTGTATGTATAGCAGCTACGGTTGAGACCATGGAATCCACTCCACAAACATTTCGCCCTTTGCAGATTTTGTAATAACCATCCTCTCCCCAATTCTCCCCCCATGAATTCTTTATGATCCAGTAAGCCTTTTTCTTGAGCCGAATGGGAGCAAATCCACGAGCGCCATAACCCACTAGAAGAACACCATGATCCAAATTATGCTTTCCACAGATGTATGGGCATGAGACACCACCAATATATGTCTGCATAAAAACTGCATTGATACCAACTGTACCAAGCAAAGCAAAAGTCAGTTTTTTTCTCTAATTTGTCATTTAACCTATGTATTCTTCTTCAATGAAAGAGTTAATCAAACATGTTAATTAGCTACCTGCAAGAGGGCCATTCTTCACTAGATTTGCAGCCATTTGTTTTTCGTCAAGGGAAACAACACTGAAATTAGATACGGAAGCTGCAATTTTGGTTTTGTCAAATTTGCAGGAGCCATCTCTTCCATTGTAAGGATAGTCCTCTTCTCGCTCTATTCCCCCAGCTTGAAGTATGTACTCGAATGCGTTGTTCATCAACCCACCATTACACCCTGAGTCACACGCTCCATATTGTTCTGGATCACACTGCCAGATTTATAGCCGTTAATTCCTCAGTATAATATCATGGTGGTTAATTTTATGGTACCGCTAATCATTAATTATTATGTGCTCAAAATAGTTTATAATCAAGACTACGGGGAAATATCACCAATTAAATTTATAACTTCTTATCACCGAATCTATCTTATCTGTTACATTCTGTTACATTTCCATTAATCGAACTATTATAATTTATAATTATTGGATGACATTTATTAATTAAGTATTAATTCTCAATAAATTATAATCAATGGTTAATATTTGATAAAAAATGATAAATTTAATTGATGGTAAGTATATGGGCCACTAAAATTATTTCTTAAAAACTAAGGGTCTGTTTGATCATGTTAATTTTTTTTTTTTTTAAACTATTGATTGTGTTTTGGAAACAGTTGTTTTTTTTTTTTTGTTTTGAAAGTTAAAAATCAAAAACAGATAAAAACAAAAATTCTCTAAATTTGATTCTAAAACAAAACAAAAAAACAGTTACAATTTTTAAAACTTTTTTTTTTTACAAATCAGGATGACCAGACGAGTTTTTATTTTTTTTCTGAAAATTAGAAAATTAAAATTAAAAACAGGAATCAAATAGAGACTAAACTTTTGCTAAACATAAACTATATAATAACTTAGGGTTTATCATCTATCATTCAACATGACCAGAAAAATTTCTCCTACCACTTTCACTTCTTCGATGTCCGTGCTAATCAATTATTTATTTATTTTTTATTTTTTTTCCTTAAGGTGAGCCTCACTCCTTTCTCTCTATAGGAAAATTTGGATTTATCATGAAACAAGAGAAATTGCAAGTAGAATAACTTATCATAACTACGATCGAATCAAGAGAGAGAAACGTACCACATGATCGCAATCCACAAGCTGTTGCTCGCTAAGGCTCACTAGGTTTCCAGTTTCCAGAAAATGAGCTCCTTCCAACGCACCTGTGGCGCTGAACGCCCAACACGAACCACAAGATCCCTAATCATCAATCACTCCAAAGAGTTAATCGCGCTAATCTCAAAGTTTATCTCAAACACAAGATTATATTAATGATCGATTAATAATAATTATATTATACATACCTGGTCCTTGACGGGAGTGACGGCTCCCTTTTCCCGCCAATCGAAATCCTCAGGAAGATCCTTCGTAGGGAGGATCGGAGCCTTCTGAGCGTCGGCGGGAAGGCGGAGAGGCTTGAGGCCGAGGAACTGGTGGCGGAACTCCGACGGAGTGAGATCGGAGAACTTGGTGACGCCGTGGACGGCGGAGGGGTCGAGTTTCTCGTGCAGCTTGGCTCTGCGCAAGTTGGTCTTGAAGACGCCGAAGCGATAGTCATGCTCCTCTTGTGTAGCGTAGGTTTTGCTGAACTTTGACTTGAAGGTGGAGAAGTGGTGCTCCGCGTTCAGCAAGTGAACCTCCTCGGCTTCGCCGTCCGCCACCACTTGACGGATCAGAAGCTCGTCGTCGTCGTCGGCATCGATTCTATCGGCAATCGCGGCGGTTGCGACGGCGGCGAAGAGGAGCAGAGCTAAGAGTGAGTAGCGATCCATGGATTGGGTAATGGATTGGATATTTTGGAATTGCTACAAATTTAACAAGAATACAGCTACTGTGATGATGACACGTGCCCCACACCCTCATGAGGGTTCGTTTTCTACAACATGTCAGTGCACTCGTCAGCTAAACTAACAAAGATAATCAAGTTGTCAAAAATAAAAATAATTTTTTTTATAAATTTCTAAAAATAAAAAATAAAGTGATTTTATAATTATTAATATAAAAAAAAAACCCATACTCTTATATATTCATGAAATGTATAGTAAATCCAAAATTCTTCTCAACTGACCCATAAAGAAATAATGAGAAATAAAGAGTGAGCTCCATTATTTGACTTGTAAGATGTATATTTGATATTATATTTATAACAATTACGTGGCCTTTTTCTTTCCTGATTATTGGAAAGAGATACAAAAGCCACATAAATATCCACTTTTAATTTTCCTTTGAGGTATATGTGATAAATTGTATATTAACGAGTAGAAACAGTACCCAAACATAATTATGATATGTTTATAGAAGAAGCAGTTATAAATATAGGAAAAATATGTTTTATTTTAAGGAATGTAATGTTGTATTATTTTAAAGGAGGGAAAGACTAAAGAGATATATTATAAAGGAGAAAGAGTGAAAATAAATAAATAAAAGTGTCTTTTTTCTAAGAGTGAAATAACATAAATTATATATATCATTTAAAAAGATAAATATTTTTCCCATAAATATAATATCAATTACACAGTTTTCAAGCCAAATAATGGAGCTCAAAATTTATTGCTCATCTCTTTTAGGTTCTGTTGAAAATAAGTTTGGATTTACTATATACATTTCATAAAGGAAATGTATAATTCTTTTTATTCGTGATTTTTTATGTGATATTTTTATTAATAATTATAATAATGTCACTTTATATTAGTACATTTTCTATTTTAAAATTTTACGAAATGAAAATAAGAAAGCTGTTTAATTGATATTCTATTTATAACAGATTTTTCCAATAAACTAATATTATATTCATGTAAGGACGGTATTTCTACCCATCACTCTGCAATTTATCATTTCTTGGTATTTTTGTCTCAAATTTATCTATTATACAAAATAATTTTGTTTCTTTTATATATATATATATATATATATATATATATATATATATATATATAAGCAGCGGCGGAGCCGGGCTATAATTTGAGTCCGGGCCAAAAAATTATATGTGTATTTATCTTTTTTAATTTTAATTAGTTCATATTATAATATCTTTAAATTATATTAAGACTTTAATGTTTCTAAAATAATGTAGATAAGTTATTTACATTCGCTCCTAAAATGACATCGTTAATTTAGGTGGAAAAATTAAAAAATTATAATTAAAAAAACTATAATTATTACCCTGAAATAAACTATAATTACAAAAATACCTTGATTTTTACTTCAACATGACGTCATCTTTGACTCAATGTGGATAAGTTACCTATATTGAATATAGAAAAAGTGAACCTTATATTAATTATTAAATACAGAGTACCTGAGTAAACAGCATTAAGAAAAGAGTTATAATTTTATTAAATATTTTTAATTCTACTAAAAATGTTTTTTTATATAAATGAAAATTAAATACATAACCTAATACAACTTATCCAAATCTTTCACCCATAATAAGATTGAGATATGCTCAAATTATAAATGATAGCTCGGGTCAAATTACAATTTTAATCTGAATCAAATTATAATTAATCATATAACTAAATAAAATAAGTACAATTTATTAAAATTTAGCCTAAGTCGAGACTCTACCTAAACTGCACTTGGCTCCGCCACCGTATATAAGTGTGTGAGTATACACTGAGGTTATCTGAAGAGAAGGAAAAAAAAAATTGAATCCTACATATTTATATTTTTATGTATCCATGAGAGATAATTTTGTCTCTTAAAATATATTAAATCTTAATTAATAATTCGGAGGGCAACTTCAAGGTCCACTTTCGTGTACTTGTATATTTTTGTTGCTTTTGTATCTCTTCCTCTCTGTAATTGTTGAGCATCTTGTCTTGCAATTTATGATTTCCTTTCATTATTTTATGTTTTCCATACGTCTGACAATTTAATCATCAATGCCAAAAATTTCAAAAGTTATTCAAGGTTTCGTTTGTAAGCTTCTTTCCTTTGCTTTTCTTTCAACTTCGATATCACTATCACCCAATTTTTAAATAATATAGTGAATCTTTCAAAAGAAGCATAAGCGAGCAACTTGATCTCTTTTCCTTGTGTGTGTCTGTATCTCTATACTTAAAGTTCCTGGATGACTTCAGGCATTCCATACATAGTCTGTTACGGGTTTATTTTTTCTTTTTCTCAACACGATGATGTATTAAATCATGATTGATGTTTAAATTAAACAAATAATCGTTTCACATATTTATAAATGACTTTTTTTTTATGTGTTGGTAAAGGGTGCAAGAGAAAAGGACACAAAAATAAAATAATGACTAAATTAAACTAAGAGGCTATGCCAACAAAATAGCACTCTCATGTTGTCAGCATTAGCTAACCGTTCAAATTTCGATTTTCAAAAATATGATTTTTATATCCAGTTTACGATAACATCTTAAAATTTAAAATTTTAAAAAATTCAGTTTTTCAGAAATCTTACCAAAATCCTTATATCAAACGCCTCAATTTCTCATGTTGTCAGCACTAGCTAACGGTTCAAATTTATTTGATAAAAGGAGTTGATTGATGTAGTAAATGTCCAACCTCTGATGAAACGAATTGCTTGCTATCATGCACACATGTATGTCAAGCTCAACAGAGGCATGGGCTATATCGGAGCCTCCAAACCTGAGCCCAATAACCCAAACCCGTTATTGATGGCCTCGTCCAAAGAAATAGCCCAAGTATGTAGTTGAATGATTAGAAGTAATGGGCCGTTGTACTTTAGTCCAAGTAAGTAGGAAGCCCTTAGGAATATTTTTTGGAATTCCCTCTTCATTTTACTTCGTTGGGGAGCCTGAGACAAAGGATGACTAAATTAACTCGATTATTCCACCTAAAATCGGCCTCAACGTTTTATTAGGTTACATTTTTTTTTTTTTTGGTGAAGGCCTCAACGTTTTATTAGGTAACATGTCATCAAATCAAATTCCTTTTTTTTATTAAAATGAAAATTGAACATATAAATTAATACAATTTACCCAAATTCCTCACCTGCTTAAATCAAATTCCTTTTGCTTGCGGGGAGCCATTACAATAGTTAAGAAGATTAGAGGTAGAGAAAGCAATATAGGTTGAACCCGATCCGTCAAACCGCCAAAATGGGGAGGATAAGGTTATACATCTTAACCCACCAACCCGCCTCAACCCGTCCCGTCGGGTCAGTTTTTTTATTTTATTATTAAATAATATTTTATTTGTCTTTAAACTTTTGCAATATTCAATTTTTTTTTTATTTTAGCACTCCTTAGAAAAAATAGAGAAAAAAATCTTTATTATGACAAATGTTATCTATATATGGAGACAAAAATAAGTTCCTAAAGAATGTTTGATTGAATATTAATATACATTTAGATTTGAGATTGGAAAAAAATTAAGAGAAGATTGAAATAAAAATAATTAATATTATAAAATTAATAAAATATAATTTATTTTCAATTTTTTAATTACTTTTTATTTTTTAGGCGGGTTGACCCATCAACCCATCAACCCACTATAAAACGGGATGAGTTGGGATTTTCAACCCACATTCAAATGACGGGTCGGAGCAGGGCAACTTGTTTTCCGTGGATTGATGTGGGGTCGGGGGACCCATTTTGTCACACTAATTAAAGGTAAGAGTAGAAATATTGAGATAGTTAAATTAAAGTAGAGCTAAGAGAGAAATATAAAGCAATGATTTTCTATTATATATATTCTAGTGTGTCTTTAAGCTTTGTTACAATAGAATGAATGACTAGAATACTCCTCTTTAGGAGTAACAATTTAGGTGTTAAGTAATTGGAGGTTATGGGCATCCAAAAATTATTATTTATAACAGCTCTCTTATAAAAATTTTTTTATTAACTTTTATATCACCAGATCAACATTTTCTCTCTTTTTAACATATTCAAATAAAGCTAGTAGAAAATTTTGATAGTAAGAACATTAAATAAAATAAAGCTATATGGTCATTAAATAAAGCTATATGGAGTTTATAATATATGATCTATGATTAGTTGCGTTCATTTGGATTCACTGTACTATTAGCTAGTCAGTGGAGGAGACATGAGACGTGGGAGGGTAGTAATTATTTGTTGAATCTCTCTTTCATTGATCAATGTGTGATATTTCGAATCCTCATTCCTAATGAAATCGAAATGATCCCTGGATGGATGACAAGATCCTTTCATTTGGCTAGAATGGCGAAGCCAATGAGGGGCTACTGGTCGATGATGGCTCCCCGTAAACTTCATCATTAATACTGAATTATTTGATAAAGCCCGTAAGCAAGAGTAAGCAATAAATCTCTTAATCGCTTTAATTTGAAGTCCTTTATATACTGTACAAACATATATAGAGAAGCTAATTTTTTTTTTGGTCCTTGTTGCGTCAGTCAAAGGGCCTGCTTTATTCTTAAAACTAGTTTAGGTTTAAAAAAAAAAAAACTTGTTTGAAAAGGGTTGTTTTATAAAATAACTCCCAAAATAATAATAATTTTTTAGTTTAAAAAAATTAAAATGGAGAATAACCTAGGGATGTTCTAATTTTTTTTTTGTGGGGATAATTTTATAATTATGAGGATTTGTTAATTTTTTTTTGTAAATAGATTTATTTTTTTAATTTTAAATATTTTACTGTGACTAATTATCAAATCTCATTAATAAAAATGTTGTAAATAATTTAACTTTTTATAATTTTAAACTAACAGTATTAGAACATATTTTATTATTTTTCTACTCTCAAAATCAGTTTTAAAAATTTATATTCAAACCAGTTTTTAAAAATAAAAACAAACACATATCTTAGTTCTCCTTGACAAAAATTTATGGCTCTGTCGTTGGTCGTGGTTCCTTAGTGTGATAAATGTTTCTTCGTCATAAGAGATTAATTATCTCCAATGATTATAAAATATATCGTTTTGAGATTGAGTGAAAATTGTTTTTTGTAAATCTAATTTATTTTGTGATTATATTGATATTTTGTTATTATAATTTTTTTCTTCTAAACCCAAAATGGCATTGTTTTTGGAGCCACATGCAATAAATAACTTTATTTCTAGTGAATGTAAAAACATTAAACCCATATTTAATATATTTAAGTTTTTATCCTTAAAAGTAACAATTTTAATATGTTTTTTTAGTAAAACAAATTGCTTTATTATATTTTACTTAAAACAAAATATGAGCAATAAATTTATCACAAATATGATAATAAATAAACATTATTTCATATGTAATAACATGAAATATAACTTACAAAGTAAATATTTGTATTTATAATTATTTTACATTTAATTTTATTCACTATAAATATTTTGAAATCATAACACGGCGTTGATTATAAATTGAATTTATTTCATTTTTAAACTTATTTTACATGGTAGTTAGTTTCTTCATTTCAAAAATATATATCTAAACTTTAATCTCATTGTGCCAAAATTGAAGTTCTTATTCTAGCCGTGAGGCTAGGGATGTGCATAGGTTGAAATGAACCGAATTTTTTGAAAAATTGAACCGAATTAGTTTAAATGGTTCGGTTTGGAAATGGTTCGATTTGGTTGGAAACGGTTCAGTTCGGTTCGAAACCGGTTGGAGTCGACCCTATTTTGAAAAGAAAACGAATTTAAAATTTAAAAAATCAATTTATAAAAATCAATTTGCTTCTGTTTAAAATGGTTCGGTCCGTAAACTGATCCTACAAACCGGTTCAATTTCATGAATTGATTCTTTAAAAATTTGGTTCGGTTCATGAACTGATTTTTAAAAACCAATTATTTTAATGAAAGTTCGCTTTGATTCATAGTTTGATTCAATTTTTTGTGGTTATTTTGCTGAGGGAGAGACTATATGCTATTACAAAGTTGCATATACATAAATTTTCAAAATGCATATTACTAAAATTGTAGAAGACGAGATCCATCAAGTGGATTTTTGAATGCGAACATTGAGCCGAGACTTTAGAGTTAGCGATAGCCTTCGTGAAGAACGAATGGTCACACTCACACCATAATGGGTCCTCTATAGTGCAATGAAGATGCAGATATAATCATCAACTTGGAATCTTCTTTGTCGGCTTTGAAATATTTTTGCATCAACTTTTCCACTCACCCAAAATATTCCAATACCGTCTTCTCAATATTGAGCAAACAATCATCTTCAAGTAGACTTTGTATGAAGATGGTGTGTGTTGGTGGATGTCCTATGTTTTGGGACCTCCACCACAAGAGGTACTTCTAAGTGTAAAGATCATTGGGAAACTTTGTCACTCCCATGAAGGGTGGATTGCAAAAGTAGTAAACCTAATAACCGAAGCCCTTTGGGCTTAGAGATGCATAGAAACCTTAAGAAAAAAAGGTCGATAGGGAGGATGTGGGAAACATCACCCCAAAAGCTAGTTCAAATTGTGGGAGTGTCCAAGGCCTTATAAATGCCACATTAGTTGTTCATCCAATCAATGTGAGACTATATATCTCAACACTAAGAGAATGCAAATGGAAGACTTTGTCACTCCCATGAGCATGGATTGCAAAAGTAGTAAACCTAATAACCGAAGATAGAGATTCATAGAAACATTGAAAAAGGTCGATGGGGAGGATGTATATTAGTGCATGACAGTGGTCGTGCCCATGTGGGGCATTATCTGCATGCATGGAGCATATATCACTGGAAGACAAGAGCACGAATCATCATTCATCAAACCATGACTTTTGTGAGAGTTAATGTGTTGGCTTTAATAGCTTCTTCTTCTTCTTCTTCTTCCATAAGTCTATGTAAAAGTTCTCTACAAGACTACAACTCTTCTTGTTTGTATACTATATGTGGTTGAATTCTTAGACTTGCTAGTTCCTCATCGATTACAAAACAGGATTATTAATTTTGTACATGATTAGAGTGAATACTATTGCTAGAAAGGGAAGAACTGAAAGAGGGATAGTATTGATTATAAAGTTGTACAGATCGATCAGGAGATAAAATATTTTCTAATAATAATATAAAATTAAAAGAAAATAAAACTTGAATAAAATACTAGTTTAAGTGAGGAACAGTTACATCAACGACCGTTGGTTCAAGTGGTAATTAATAAAGAGCTTATCCCTAATTTGAACAGAGATCTCAAATTCAATTTCTGATGATGAAGAAAATAGTCTAAGGATAACTACCCTTATAATTCCATGCAATTACTTAGGTCTCTCCATTTTGGTTTAGGTAATCCGATTAAATATTATTTCCGTTAAATCAGCTGAGACACGTACACTTGAGTTATGTAAAATTTTTTTTGATAGTATTCATTAATTTATCGATTACTTAACTAGTTCGATTCAAGTCAGGTAAGATCATACAAAATTCTTCCTACAAAATTTTAACACAGTTGAGTTCTCGTAAACTCGTACTCAAAATTACTAATTAAGTGGTAACTATTCTTTATCTGTTTAACGATGTGCTTGTGATGGTTGAATTATGTAAATTGCACTATGCTTTTGGTGTCTCATTGTGATATTGCTGGCCACGCGCGTTTCTTTTTAGCTGCTTATGGTCATGGAAACTACAACATCTTAAAAAATAATCCAAAAAATTTCATAAAATCAGTTTATATATTTTAATTAATTGACATATCAAAGATGAAGAAAGTTAAATTACTTGTAATTGGCTCTTTGAATTTAGCTATCACTGTTTCTCATTCTCATTCCAGGATTATTTCAAAAGTAATATCAATGTCCAGAGTGATTTAAAATAGTTAATGATGTAAAGTAATACAACGTTGGAACAATAATATCTAGCATTCTGGGATTCGAATTATTAAAGTTAAAGCAAGAGAGACAGAGAAGGGTGGAGACTCAGAAAAAGAGATTTTTGTCAAGATTGATATCTAAGACGGTGACTTAAATTCCTACAGCCGTAATCATAACGAAATATTGTATAGTCAAAAAGGTCCGGTTGGAAACAATTAGCCGGAAAAAACACCGATTAAGGCTTCTTTTTCTGTTTTTTAGATTATGACAAACGCCGCTTAATTGTTAGATTTTGACACATTGCTTACTTCGAATAACTATGCTAAGATCCTAGCACTCTTAGAGCATGCATCATGAGTTGATGATATTCTCGAAAATAAAAAATTTGTTTTCTAAGAAAACGTGATTTATTTAATAAAATCGATTTGTTTTTTGGTTTCTGGGAAAAAATTAAGTGTCTGCGTATTTTTTTTATTGCATAGGAATATAAATTGAGAAAAAAAAAACAACGTTTTTTTTTTGGCTTTATTTTTCTTTTCCAAGAACAAAAATAGAAAAAAAAAATCTTTTCAAAATAAGCACCGGAAATCAAAATTAATTATCATGCATACCCTTACAGAGCACAAGTTTAAGTCTTATCTTAGTTAATTATCTTGCTTTGTGGTCAACTTTTCTCATAGTGGGCGTTTTTGTTTTGTTTTTTAAAAATAAGCTGCTTTTTTTTTTCAAATAAAAAGTACTTTTCAACAAATTTTTTTTTTTTTTTGGGTACAAACTTTTGAACAATTTCATTCATTTGGAGAGTAACTTTTGAAAAAAAAAAAGCCAGAATTTTAAAAAAAGTTAAAATATTATTTATTTTTTTTACAAGTTAGGATTCCTTACGTTTGAAAAAATTAGAAATCAAATAACTTTTAAAAAATTTAATTTTATCCCAACGCTACTCCAACTACTCCACCCCACTAACACTATGCCATCACATATTCTTTTTGGTAATTTTATATATAAAAAATTCTCATTAATTTTAACATCCAAACAATTTTTTATTTAAAATTATTTTTTATGTATTCCATTATAACATAAAATAGCTTTAATTTTTTTGAAAATTCATTCTAAAAAAAAAAAGCAAACCATAAAAAATTCTTTTTAAAAAACTCATCCAAACATGCTCATAAAGCTCTTGGCACCCTTAGTCTGTCTTGTAGGAAAATAATTTGGGTATTTTAAAAATTGAATAGGTAACCTAATACAACTTACTTAAATCTTTCACTACTAAACCAATTCTAGTGCCTTGTTATTGCAATTTCTTTAAAATAAAAGTTTCGCACTATATGCGCTAATATATGTACAAACATTTAATTTTCTTGCAAGAGAATATTCTTTGAAAACCACCCAGCTAGCCCAATATTGATCCAGTGAAAGATTCGTAAGATGTAAGTGGAAGTGGAGTGATGGATACAACACATTCTAACACTTTCATTCAAGCATGACCCACCACTTATGCCTAAATGAGAGGAATCATTCTCTGATATACTCATGTCAATCCGATTTGGTTGTAGTGAGGTATTTATCCAAGACTAGTCCAAGCAGTTCAACTGTGCATGCAGGGTCCAAAAGCTAGTCTTAATTAGAACGTTCAAGTGTATAAGCATATGCAAATTAACCATACTAATAATGTTAATAAGATTCATTCCCTACAAGAACGAAGTCCCAATATTGAATATGACTATACGTTAGTGACCAATTTGACCGAAAACAAAGTGCGCATGCTGAGTAGTAGGAACTAAGCAATAAATGTAACCGTTTAAAGAACATAAGGTTGGCTTTTCTTGTCAAAACTCAAAAGCCTTTCAACATCATGTTGGGGCATGAGAAGGAATAGCGTCTCTTGGACAAATTCAACTAGTAATTGATGTGATTCTATTTCTGATCCCCTCTTTTTCAACAATTTAATCATCGCTGTTGAGCATTATGTC
The DNA here is from genome assembly GCA_032173675.1 of Gastrolobium villosum. Lineage (NCBI taxonomy): Eukaryota > Viridiplantae > Streptophyta > Magnoliopsida > Fabales > Fabaceae > Gastrolobium > Gastrolobium villosum. The sequence continues at coordinate 171,345 of JAVKPL010002527.1, forward strand.
ATGCATATTTATTTAACCAACCAGCATATGCGTGCAATTTGGGGTCTCTGGATATCATTGGCTTCATATAACATTATTATTACGTACTAGTAATGTGCAATAATTGACTGCATGCTGCGTTTCATTTGGAAGAGACATTGATTTATAAACGAAGTTACCCTTGATTAAGTATGATAATTAAAATTTATTTATTAGTAAAGGTTTGGTTGATGTGTAGTTTATATTAATAAACAAATAAAATTAGTAAATAGAAGTACAAATAAGTGAAGGGAATTATTCATTTATCCAAAAATATCACATGATCTAAGTCAATTTTGTCAACAACAAAAAAATCTAATTGAATAATATCATTAAATTTTAACAATAGAGGCTTTGTATGGCATTTTCACCCTTTTGCCCCTCATTAATTATTTAATAACTATTTTGCCCTTCACTCATACCAATATGCCCCTCTTTAGTCGATTAAACCAAAAATGTAATCGATTAAATGATCAAAATAAACAAAAATCATTGACTTGAAGATTTAGTAGATTAAATCTCCCTATTTAATCGATTAAATCTCCCTATTTAATCGATTAAATCTCCCATATATAAAGTTATTCTTCTGATAAAGAGGAAGATTTAATCGATTAAGTTGAAGATTTAATCGATTAAATCTTCATTTGACCATTTAATCGATTAAATATTCAATTTAATCGATTAAAGTGGGGCAGATCGGTAGATAGTTTGCAATCAGGGGCAAAATGGTTATTAAATAATTAATGGGAGGCAAAAAGGTGAAAAAGTCGGCCTTATATATATATATATATATATATGAGAGGTAAAAGGATGAAAAAGTCGTCCTTGTATATATATATATATATATATATATATATATATATATATATATATATATATATATATATATATATATATTGTAGGAATCGAAAAATCCATGATGGATGTCAGATGTTAGGTTTTTTTTTTTTCCGAGGTCATTCTACTTTGACTTTTTAGGAAGTATCTCCTAGTAACTTTAATTTTGGTATATTCCTCAATTTTAATTAATTCGATCCACTAATTCATTTTTGGATTTGTACCTCTTCATTCTTTTAGAAAGTCATGACTGTAAGGATTAAATTTATTATTCTTTTTTCACCAAAAAAAAAATTATTATTCTTTAAACAGGTCAAATCTTAAAATCTAGCTAAAACGTCACGAGACCAAAAGCCCTTATGTACGTTCTTAATTTTAAACAAATAGCATAATATTGCTCCTTCAATAAAAAGTAAAAGAAACAATTAAAAAAGATATATTGAGTTTCCAATTTAGTAAAATTTAATAAAAAAAGTGTAACAGCTTAAAAATACTTTTTTTTTTTTCGGTGAACAGCCTACAAATATTTCTCTTTAAATTAGATGTTATATAAACTACTCACGACTGTGGTACTCAATTATAATTAGCATCACGCTTTCCTCTATTATACAGATATAGTAATACTCTTCTCTTTTCGTTTATCCATAAACATAAAATCTAATAATATTTATTCTACGAAACTTAAATTTGAAAAAGGATTTTAGCTTAACTTATCAGATTTTTAAGTTCAGCATAAAAATGTAAGATATTAAATTATTTTGAAGTTTACACACTTAAGTTTTTAAGAACTAGACGTCTATTGCATGCCAACAAAATTTAGAAGTTACAAATAGAAAGCAGTATTTTTCATTTTTCTTTTCATATGCGATCCCCTATCGTTGTAATTTTGTATTTTTGGTTTTTTTTTAATTAAAACAATAAATAAATATTTTTTTATTTATTATCAATTTTCCATGTGTGATAAGAGCTCAATCAGGGATAGTAATTTGGTACGTGAATGTAAGTAGATGGAATGTGTAAGAACCCACACCGCTAATTAAGGTAATTAGCGAATTAATTATGATAATTAGGAAATAATTCCATAATTGACCCTAATAATTATTAATGGGCTTAGATAATTATATTGAGTGAGTAAAAATGCTGAAAGTCGCCTTTCGGAAGAAAAGCACAGATACCGGTTCTGCTACTCGGTATAAATGCGTACCGGAAAAGTATCCCGGAAAATTATAACGAACGCATGATAATTACTAGAATATTATTTAGGACTTGTAAAACAAGTTTCAAGTCAAAATAATGTAATCTGATGCCAGAACTGATATTGGCTATGGAAAAGCGCGTACCGGAAAGGTGCTCCGAAAAATAAAATAAAAATATGACAAATCTTAGAAAAATGCGTAGGTCTAGAATCCGAAGTTTGGGATCAATATCTTTTACTTTGCGATTAAGACTAATACTGCGCGATTAGTGACTTTGCCTATAAATAGACCCATTAAGGGCACAAAACCCTAGGTCTAAATTCTCTTCACATGAGTGTGGGCTGCAGCTTGTGTCTTGCATGCAGCCACCCTCTTCCTTGCTTGGTTGCCACCAAGTTTTCATCTTTCCTTCTTCTTTCACACTCTCCTTCTTGTAAACACTTGTGAGTGGCCTTGTGAGTGTGAGAGGTGGTAGTTTCTGAGTTGAGAAACCTGTGTGTGTAGTTAGTGAGCATGAGTTTGAAGCTTTAGTAATGGCTACTTTGTGGTAGTCATTGTGAGCTTCAAAGTGTCTTCTTGTGGTGCAAGAACCCACCTTGAAGTGCCATTTTCGTGCTCCTACTTAGGCTGAGTTTGAGGAACCTTGGGAGAGCTCCAAGAGCACAACTTGCCTCTGTTTTGAACTTTGGTAAGTTACCTCACTATGATCATGGGTTTAAATGCTTAAAAATGGAACATTGATGCATGTATTGAGCTAAGTTAATAACTTAAGGGTGGGGTAGGTTAAACACACCTAGAAATGCATGTTTAAGTGCCTTTAATCGGTTAAAAAGTTGAACCTATGGATTGGATACTCACGAAATGCAGAAAATGCATTCTGTCGTGAGATATCCGGATATTGTCGGGCAGATATCCGGATATCAGTATCCGGATATGATATCCGGATATCCATATCCGGATATGGGGACAGCAACGAACCTGTTTCGATAAAAATTCGATATCTTGAGCTACAGAGCTCCAAATTGAGTGCCGTTTGGACCTATGTGTAGCTAACACATAAGGCAATAACCCTGTAAAATTTCGTAGCCATTGGATAAGTGGTTTGATCTCAGTGTTACTTTAAAGTCGCGTATTGGGTGCTGGAAATTCAGTTGGCAGCAGTCACTTTGCGAAAATCATAACCGGAGTTATACAACTCCGATTGAGACATAAGATATGTCGTTGGAAAGCTTGTGAGGTCTAGTTTAACATATCAAAATCTCAGAATTTTTGGTAAAGAATTACAACTGCAGTTTTGATAAAATGGAACCTTGGGAGTGATATCTCGCGAAATGCAGAAACTGCATTCGGTCGTGAGATATCCGGATATTTGTCGAACAGATATCCGGATATTGATATCCGGATATGGGTACTGGGTATCCGGATATGATATATCCGGATATGGTCAGTGTGATATCCGGATATGGCATATCCGGATATGTCCCTTGTGATATCCGGATATCCTGGGATTTCGCAGGTAGCTGTGTTGTGTGAACAGTAAGCTATTGGGGGTTTGTGGACCCTAGATTAAGGAAGTTGAACTTCTGTAATTAATAAACTAAGTCAGAATCACATGATTAAGGGCTTATGGCTTTGTTGGAAGCCTTGAGACGTAAAACGTAAAAGAAAGGCGTAGTCTTTAAGTGGTATGCTTGTGTTGCATAAATTAATGATATATTATTGGTCCATATCAGATTGTGATACTGCTGTGTTTGGACTTGAGAGGGGTTGGACTCTTGGCTTGGATAGCTAGCTTGCAAGGTAAGCTTTCGTGTCCTCGGTTTAGCCATTTTGATGTTCCACCATGTCCCATGGGGATGGGTTTATGCATGCTGTGTTACATGCTTTGATTATTTTGGAAATGCTGTTGAGCTGTTTATATGTAATGAGCTATTATGATATGCATGTGGTGTCCACCTAGACGGCAATCCTGAGTATGTAGTACATACAAGATGGAGAAGCATGTGGGTGAGGTGCAGGTAGTATCCATGTACTCATGTAGGCATAGACGTATTCCTACATTTCTCTGGCCAGTAGATTTGAAAGCACACATGACATGATTAATTGCTGCATCGCATGATTTTGGAACTTATACTGTAATACTGTTTTAGAACTTATATTACACATGTAAGTGAGCTTGGGGTGGAGACTCCTTGAGGACCCCTTGTCTTACTGAGATTTCTTGTTAGAGATCTCACCCCACGTTTGGGGACGCTTATTTCAGGATCAGGTAATGTTGAGGGCTCAGGTGGCAGGAGGCCAGAGTTGAGCTGATATTCTGATATGCTGTCTTGCTGGATTTGCTGTTATGTTTTCCGCTTTTATTATGCTGATTATGTTGAGACTATTTGTTGGGCATTGTTGCCTTATTTGGTGAGCATGGGGTTTGTCCATGCCACATGTTTGTGTTATTGTCCTTTTACTTTAATGTTGTAATTAATGTATCAGGATTTTGACCCAGGCTGCATGTGTAGTCCTGCGGTTCTAGATACACACATTATATTTATGTACGAGGTATTCAGTTAGTTGTCTTGCAATTTACATACAGGCAGTATTTTTATGAAAATGATTAAGTAATCAAGTTGGTTAAGTTAATGACGTCATAATTGAATTAAAGAAAAAGTTATTCCGCATTTTATTTAAGCGTGGCTTAATACGATAGTGTGTTAACAATCCGGGTTAATACGGGCTGTTACAGAATGTATGAAATTTGAGTAGAAGTTTTTTTTTTCTTTCGGAAAAGCAAAAGTTAAAAGTTCTAATCATGATAATGATAAATAATAGAATAATGCTCGTTATATATTTTATGGGTATATATTACCAAATATCAAGGATATAAACAGTGGCGGACTTAGCCCAATAATTTAGGTGATGCCATAAAATTTGACATATTAAATTATTACAATATTTATTATTATTACATAAATTTATCAGGAATTTTTTTTTAATATGAATTCTAGCATAGTGATCTAAATTATGTACTAAATAATATGACATAATATTGAAAATTCAAATGAACAATTATCATTGATTATATATCAAATAAAAAATATAAAAATGCACTAACCTTTTCGGTAAGTATTTCAAACATAAGAATTTTACTTTTCTCCCACAACATAATAAGTAATGAACCAAACATTGTCCTAAGAATATGAAAACACACAAATATAATAATTATGTGTATAATAAGCATCGTCCTTTGTCTCCTCTTTCATTTTCTCTATTCCTTAAATTTTCAATATATTTCGTTAGAGAACAACGCCATTGTTTGCAACAACCATAAGCACGAAAGAAAATTCTTACATTTGGAAATTAAGTTTTTGACTATTCTTTGTCTTTCCAATAACCCAAAACGCAATAGTTTAATAGACCTTCATATTTCATAATTATAGACATGTTATTCAATTGGTTTCATGATTGTGTCTTTTTAGTTTTTAACATTATGTCTTACGGATAGGATATAGTTATAACATAAAAAACTATTTTCATGAAAAGTTATTTGTTCTCTCTTTGCACGTCAGCTCAAGTGACTGAGGAAAGTTAAAAAAACGATTTTTTATATTATAATTATGTCTTACTAGTAAGATATAGACATATAGTATTTAAACCCAAAAGGACACAAGGTTGTGTCCTTTAAAAGGACAAATCTTTTCCCTACTTTTAAGGGGTTTATTTAGTTTAGTTAAGCCCAAGTTTTGAAATAGATCAACTAATTATTTTCATGATTAAATTTAGAAGTTTTTCTTTTTTAAAATAATAGGAATAAGAATAAATAACATAACTAATTAGAATAAAAACGAAAAAAAATATACAAGATAAAAAATAAAAGAAGGTGAAACACAAAGATAACATACTGTACACGTTCTTTATCATTTGTTTGCATTTAGATAATTTGTTGTTACTTTGTATTGAACATTTGATTTTCTATTTAGGTGGTGTCAAATTATAATTTGAATCTTAATTAATTATAATTAATTATGTAATATATATAATAAGTAAAAAAAAAAACAAGCAGGTGCCAAGGTACCTGCTGGCGTATGTATGGCTCCGCCGTTGGATATAAATGACATCATTAGAGTTTAAATGAATAAAAAATAAAATGAAATAAGTTATAATTAAATTATAAAAATATATAAATAAACTGACATTTATATAAGTGTGTGTAAATAAATTATTTTATATATTATCAAATGGCCTTCATAAATCAACTTAATTTGAGTTTATCCAAAGCAGAATATTATGAGGGCGGCCGTTGATCGGAGGAGGGAAGAAAGAGTGAGGAAAAAATAAAGAAGAAGAATAAGAAGAAGAGGATAGTGATTGAAGGTTTGTGTGATTTCTGATAAAAACCGCAAGTGTATATATCATTTCTCTTTTTTAAGTTCATGAATCGACTTTTGACATGGCATAATATATTTGAGTTAAACTAGGATACATCGCAAACGTCACATTGGAGAAATTTGTAAAAGACAAAATTTATTATAAAATTCGTTTAAAACTAAAACTATTACGTAAAAAAGAACATTAAATGGTTGAAAACTATTTACACTCTGCAGTTTGTTTGTTTGTTTTTTTTTTTCTTTCTATTATGCCTTTTACGAGCCTTATGAGTGCCCGTTGACAGTGAATTTGCATGACTCTTAATTAGAAATATCCGAGAAAGAACTAATTCAACGCAAAAGTTTAAATTATTAATTGAAGGCTCATCAATGATTTGTATATTTCTTTAATATACTCACTCACACGGGAGTTCATTGGACATGAATGATGAATAATGCACAGATCCACTTATTTATACTAAGAAATTTCACAAAACAAAGTGCAAGAAGATCGAACCCATGATAATAAGGCTTTGATATTATATAAAAAATTAATTTAATCCAAAGACTTAAGTTGTTCATTAAATGTCTATCAATAATTTATGGGGAAAGTGTTTGTCATTTTAAATGACACAACTTATACCCTTTCACTCTCACACAAAGAGATAGACCCACATTTTTTTTATTTTTTTGCACCTTTTTCTTCTCCTTTATATATTTCTTTCTCTCACTTAAAATTATACAATTTTATATTCTTCAAAATGATACACATTTCTCTCATAATTTATATACGCGCTGAAGTGAGTGAGTATGAGAAAAATAATGTGTTCTTATATGCTTGGGTGTCCTGGTCATCCGACTCATCCCAACAGTCCAAAACACTTTATTTAACATTTTCCTTTTGAAATAATGAAGAATGATATTCTTATTATTAAAATTTTCTACTACTAATTTATTACCTATCTAATTACCATTGAAATATTAAGAAAGAATGCTAAAAAGTTTAAAATATAAAAAATAAACGTTGATTCAACGGTGATTAGATGAGTAGTGAATTGGTAGTAGAAGATTTATTAATAAAAATATTTCTGCTCTGGAAATAATTACAAAGATTCTTGTAAACTGGTTTAGGAGGAAGTTGCTTTACTCAATGCATATTTGACCCATTTCTTTTCAAACTCTGTTAAAGAAATGGAAATCAACAGTAGTCATCCACAGACACAGTGAAAGTGACAGAGCTCCTAAAAAACAAAATGCCTTAAGGAGCAGACCAGAGTCCAGAGAGAGAGGAAGATGGTAGGGGAAGATTCGACTCAAGTGCTGTTTTGTATCTTTTGAAGATTCTCCCGTGCGCGCAAAATACATAGTTTATCTGTAGCTCTGTACTTATGTGACCCAAAAGGTTGAAAGCTCGTGGAAACGCAATTAACACTACTACACTGACAACAGGCTTCGGTCAGGGTACTGTCTGAACGGTTCGTGTAGACCGGGTCAGGTTCACTGGTTCAGTGTTCCTCTTCGGTCTTCCTATAAAAATATTGTAGAGTTCTTGAAAGTTTTGTGGGAGGAAAAAAATATGATGGTTTTTTTTTTTTTTTCCCAGATTACAAACTCTTTCGTTTCTCTTCCATTTTTCTAACTCCTAATTTGCTCCTCCAGCTTCTGCAATATAATGTAATTAGTAAAGCCCTTTTTACCAAAAAAATAAAACCCTGATAGTGATAGGTATCAGATAGCAGGACATTAGTATTTTTATTTTTATTTTGATCGAAAAGAGCAAAAGGTCTGATAGATCAATAGAAATGCTTCTTTTCTTTGAGTTTTAGAATGATGTTGGTCTCATTTGAGGGGGGGGGCAGCATGTCCGTTAAAGTGAGGAGGTTCGTTTCAGGAACCAACCAGCACATTGTGCTTTGGGAGTGGAAACCTCACTGGAATCGCTTCTTTAGCTTCAATCTATTTCTGGTGAAAGTGACTTCAAATTTTTCTGCTTAATTAATTAATTATTAGTTACGAGGCATACATATAAAATAAAAGAATAAAGCAAATTTTAAAAGGGATAAGGAATCCGGTGTTGGCAGCAAGGTAGTTTTTTTTATTCATGCTGAATTGCAGTACTGTTATCGACATGTACGAAATGTCCATATGATCGGCTCATTTAGGCAATTCGGCAACAGGCAACCCGAAAATAGTGAAACAGATCGCATTAAGGCATGTAACGCATAATACGTTACCACTCGATAACGGCCGACCAGCTGTAATGACCGCCTCGTCATGACAGCTCAGGTCCACGTATGCACCTTGTACAGAAGCCCCTATAAGTAAGAACGCGATTCAGAGGTAAAGGCACATTCTATTTTTCACTCACGATCATGACCATATTCACACACTCCATTTGACATATAGTGATCAGCTAAATCAAGGGTGACTATACTATAGATATTCCTGAAAAGAGCATTAGATCCAGATTAATTCGTCAGCCTAATTAGGCTGAACATTTCTGTCTTAAGGACAGAACATTGGCGCCGTCTGTGGGGATCGAACCCACGATCACATGGTTAAAAGCCATCTTCAACCAATTGATCAAGGATGGTGGTCCACACGAGAAGCAATAGCCAGCAAAACCCGTCGTTGGATCCAGTCTTGGAGGAAGTAAACCAACCCCAAAATTGACGAAACGACGGAATGGACCATGATAACGTCCATCTCAGTGAAGACGTCTCAGATACCGCTTCTACTCCTATGCGGCAGGAAAGGAATGAAACAGGAGCTATGGTTCCAATAAGGAACAATCCCTCTTTGCCTCCTAGGGAGTTAGTAGGAAATATCGCTCAATCGATAGATCCCGAATCCCGGCTGACCCAGAACGCACTCGCCGCAATTCTACAACGAATAACGGAGATGGAAAATTGCAACAACCTTCAATGCCAGCACGATCTCCAAACAATGCGCGATGAAAATATTAGAGGGATCTGTGATCTAGAACATCGATTAAGGGGGATAACCGAACCCGGACGAGACGGAAGAAGAGGCCGCAATGGCAATGGCCAAGAAGGAAATCACGATCCATCTCAACAGAACCGGACCTAACCCAACACGTGTTGGAAATAACACGGTGATAGAAGGACAAAACACATTTCCACCGGCCACAAATCAGATCACCCAGACAGGAACTGATATTCAAAGGAACCAGGAAGAATTGCATCCTGGTCAAAATACACAGGATAAAAGGAGGCATGCCGAACCTGGTTTATATAGAAGGAGATATAGTCGAGGGCAATACAACAACAGCCCCTTCACAAGTGAGATAATGAACGCTCCTTTCCTGGAAGATTTTGATTCAGCACGTTTGCCAAAATATGACGAAAGCCAAGATCCACAGGTTCATATAGATGCTTTTGATACAGATATGTATATCCGAGGGATAGATGGGCCTCTTATATCTCAGATATTTGCCATCACCTTAACTGGGGCGGCACTGGCATGGTTCTCAACCCTCCCTGCCAACTCAATCAGTTCCTTTGAAGAGTTCGGGCAGCGATTCCTCCTTAATTTTGCCACGAGCAAAAAGCACCCAAAATCCGAATTCGCGCTCGGAAAAATACGCCAAAATCCCGGAGAAACCCTCTAGAAATAACTCAATCGTCTCAAAGATGCTGCCTTGCAGGTACCAGATTTACCAGAAAATGTCCACGTTCACCTTATTGTGGCTGGCTTGGACGGAGCTTCAAGATTGGCCAAATCAGTCTACAAAGATCCAGTGAAAACATTGGAAGAATTCAGAACCCGATCCACGAAGTACCTGGAACTCGAACAAATGGAGATAGCAAACGCTCTACCAGAAGAAGGAAGGGGAGTAAGCCCAAAAGAGAGAAGCCCGGTGCCAAATCAAGAGATCGGGTTGACATCAAGAAGAAAGAAAACAGACCTCGAATACCCGATTCCCGAGATCGAGTTGGAAGGTATGACAAATATACTCCACTGAATGCTCCGCGTTCTCAAATATGGAGGGAAATAGCCATGACGGAAATGAGAAAGGTGGACAGACCCCGACCCATATTTGACAGGAGGGTTAGATATATCCAAATACTACGCGTTTCATGATGGGCCAGGTCACACAACAGATCAATGCTGGGATCTTCGAGATGTTGTAGAAAAATTCGTAAGAGATGGCAGATTGTGACAATATGTAATCCGGACACAGGGATCTAAGAATAACAAGATAAAGTTTGACAACAGAAAAAGAAACAGAAGCCCAGCTCCTGAAAACAAGGGCAAGGACAGCAAAATCCCGGCAAAGGGATCTACCCATGAGGAATTCTCGGAAGTAGCTTTTGAATGTAATGTAATCAGTGGGGCTCTTGGTGGAGGCGACGATACGATGAATGCCAGACGAAAATATTTGAGGGAAGTCCTCTCTGTTCGAGATCACCCTGCTTTTAAAGAGAATCAAAACACGTCAGATCCCCCTTTGTTATACTTCACAAAGGAGGATATGCAAGGGGTAATGCCGGGACATGTAGATGGTTTGGTTATTGCTGGAACCCTAGTTAATTGCCGGGTTAAAAAAATCTTCGTAGATGCAGGAAGTTGTGCTGACATTATATTATGGGACGCTAGAAACAAAACAAGCGTTCAAATCAGAACGGGTGAGGTTCATAGTAGCTGATTTCTCGTCAGAATACAACATAATCCTGGGAAGACCAACCATACATCAATGGGACATGATGGTTTCTACTAAACACCAGAAGATCAAGATGGTAAGCAACAAGAATGACGTAATTACCATTTGTAGTGATCAGAAGGAATCTCGAGGATGTTATTTCGATACTATCAAAGAAAGCAAAGGCGGACCTTCCAACCTTCCTCGGATTCATCCTGGTGATAAACATGCAAAAAATATAGCTCCTCAACATCAAGGAAAGCCGGTTAACGTCGTGGAACTCGACATGAGGGAGGAAACAATCCCACGGCCAGAACCTGATGGAGAATTAGAAGATTTATTACTGGGGGATGAACCCGACCAATACACCCGAATTGGAAAGTCCATCGACCCCCTTCTCAAAGCCAAAATTGCCGAATTTCTCAGAGGAAACAAGGATTTCTTCGCTTGGACTTCGTCAGAAATTCCGGGTATTGATCCAAATTTTTGTTGTCACAAGCTGGAAGTCTATCCGGGCTCAATTCCAATTTCACAAAAAAGAGGAAATTCTGACCTGAACGCCAACAAGTCTTAGAAGAACACGTCAAAGAACTACTGGATGCCGGTTTCATCCGGGAAATTCAGTATACAACATGGCTGGCGAATGTTGTAATGGTGAAAAAACCAAATGGCAAATGGAGAGTTTGTATTGACTATACGGACTTAAACAAGGTCTGTCCCAAAGATTCCTACCCCATGCCCAACATAGACCAACTGGTGGATAATTCGGCAGGTTTCCAACTTCTGTCCTTCATGGATGCTTATTCGGGTTATAACCAAATTCCAATGTATCTAGAGGACCAAGAAAAGACAGCTTTCATTGCCGAAAAAGCAAATTACTGTTACAACGTCATGCCATTTGGCTTGAAGAACTCAGGAGCAACATATCAGAGGATGATGAACAAAGTCTTTGAGGATCAGCTGGGTAAGAATGTCGAAGTATATATTGATGACATGATTTTAAAGTCATTCTGCGCCGCCACTCATATCCAGGATTTGGAACAGACCTTTCAAAAACTCAAGACATACTGCATTCGCCTAAACCCGGCTAAATGCGCATTTGGAGTCCATACAGGAAAATTCTTGGGCTTCATGTTAACTCACCGTGGGATCGAGGCCAACCCAGAAAAAAGAAGGGCGGTTCTTGACATGAAGGAACCACGAAACAAGAAAGAAATATAACAATTAACAGGAACGATAGCAGCATTAACACGATTTCTACCAAAGTCAGCTGAAAATGCCCTCCCATTTTTCAAGTTATTGAAAAAAGAGGCGGTTGAAGGCTGGAATCCAGAATGCCAAATGTCGTTTGATAAATTAAAGCAATGTCTAACAACCCCACCAGTACTGTCAAAACCAGAATTGGGAGGCATTCTAATCCTATACTTGGTTGTAGGAGAAGAAGCAATAAGTGCGGTCCTGATCAAGGAAACCACTGAAGGACAAAAGCCGATTTATTTTATCAGTAGGGCATTGCAAGGCGCTGAGCTCAGATATCAAAGGTTGGAAAAGGTAGCATATGCATTGCTAGTTACGGCAAGGAGATTACGTCCCTATTCCCAAGGACATCAGATCAAGGTTCGCACTAATCAACCAATTCGACAGGTGTTGCATAAATCAGACCTAGCTGGAAGAATGGTTAATTGGGCAATCGAACTCAGTGAGTATGATATAGTCTATGAAAGCCAAAAGGCTATCAAGTCACAAGCCCTAGCCGACTTTGTGATGGAGATGACTCCAGTACACCAAGAAAAAAAACCAAGTGATGAACGCCTGGAAGGTTTATGTTGATGGATCATCCAACAGCAACGGAAGTGGAGCCGGGATTATACTTGAAAGTCCAGAAAGGATTACCATAGAACACTCCTTGAATCTGGGTTTCCCAACCTCAAACAACCAGGCAGAATACGAAGCACTGATAGCTGGTTTGGTTCAGGTTAAAGAACACGGAGCAAGAAATGTGACGGTGTTCAGTGATTCTCAATTAGTCACATCACAGATCGAAGGAAAATATCAAGCCAAGGGTCCGTTAATGATGAAATACTTGCGCAAAGTAAAAGAATTGATGGCTGACTTTGAAACAGTACAGATCACTCATATACCTCGGGGAGAAAATTGTCGGGCAGATATCCTATCAAAGTTGGCCAGCACAAAAAATCCAGGGAACCATAGGACGGTGATACAACAAAGCCTAGCCACACCGAGTTGCGTGATGATCATTACTAAGACAACGGATTGGAGGCATCCCATAGTGGAGTATCTCGAAAAGGGAACGAAGCCGGAAGACGCAGAGGAATCCCGCAAGTTAATCAGGGATGCGACACAGTATACGATGGTGAACAACCAATTGTTTAGAAAAGGATTGCACACCCCAATGTTGAAATGTCTGAATTCCAAGGACGTTGAATACGTCTTGTCAGAAATTTACGAAGGAATTAATGGCCATCATATGGGTGGCAAAGCTCTGGAAAGGAAAGCTCTCCGAGCTGGTTACTATTGGCCAACTATGGAAGCAGATTCTAAAGAACACGTAAAGAAATGCGACAGTTGCCAAAAACATGCTAAACACATTCTCTCACCGCCAGAAGAAATGAAATACATATCGGCTCCATGGCCCTTCTTTAAATGGGGAATGGATCTACTGGGACCTTTCAAAGCGGCTGAAGGACAATTAAAATGGCTAGAAGCAGAGCCAGTTGCCACTATCACCTCAGCAAGGGTGCGATTTTTTTTTTAGAAAAACATCATTTCCAGATTTGGAATACCAGCCGAAGTGATTACAGACAATGGATCATAATTTGTCGACAAAAGATTCCAACAGTTGATGAAATACTTCCATATTATCCATCGTTTATCTTTTGTGGAACACCCACAATCAAATGGGCAAGCTGAGGCAGCAAACAAAGTAATTGTGGATGGCCTCCGGAAACGAATGGCAGACGCTAAAGGAAGTTGGGTTCAGCAACTACATTTTGTCCTTTGGGGTATAGAATAAGTACTCAAACATCAATAGGGGAAACCCCTTTCCGACTAACATATGGCTGTGAGGCTATGATTTTAGTGGAAGTCGGCGAAACTTCTTGGAGACGAATGTATAACATGACACAAGGCGAACAACAGAACAGTCAATTGCTTACTGAAGAGTTGGATGTCATAGAGGAAACTCGGCTGCTGGCTCATTGCCGAGACAT